>DWMZ01002706.1:0-13724 GCA_018249855.1 Eueides tales michaeli | reverse complement strand
ACAGACAAACAAGATAAAAAGGCAAACGGAGATAATTAAAAAAAATCACTTATTTGGGCCCAAATACTTTAATATATGTTCAGTATACAGATAGTGATCAGTTACAAATTTATTATGAGAATAGATGAGATATCAAAGATTTTTTATTACTAAGATAAAAAATAACTACACTTTTAAGATAGAAAATAGTACTGATGGTGTCGTAAGAGGCGACTAAAGTACGTGTGGGAGAGTCACGTTGTCAGCAATGGCAACACGCATGGGCAGACTCGACCGGATTGTTACCACCCCCGGTATTTAAAACCGGCGTTAAGTAGTGGCTTTAGCCACTGCGTTTCGCATTGGGTAATGCCACCTCAAGTGTGCTACACGGGGCCGTGGGCGGCGGTGATCACTTACCAACAGGTGACCCGCACGCTCGTTTGCCGTTTCTTTTCCATAAAAAAAAGGAAGCTAAAATTTCAGCTGACGAATGTTGCAGTATAAAAATAGTTACATAGCGAAACTTGAAACTGTGGCTCAGGGGACTTGAATCTGTGTCTATTTTTTATAAGCATATCGGAAATTAATAAAATAAATGAAGAAATGGTGAAGTAAGAGACATAACTAATTTTGTCTAACCAATTTAAATGATATAAATAAAAATAACTTCTGCTACGTAAAAATTTATAGAATTCATGGTCTTCCATTAAAGCTTGGAGCAGTTCCTGGGACTTGTGACAACATGTGTAGGCTGAAAAGCATCCTCACAATATCTTGATACTAGCTTTCACTACTCTAATCCATTGTAATGACAGATCAGTTACATTTAACTATAAATATGTCCTAACCACATTTATAATTAAAATGATAATTAATTAATTAAGCTACTAATTACCCAGAGGGTCGATGTTAGTTATTGGCCAACGAGTAGTGTATCGATCCACACTAGAGTAAAGACTGCCGGTCCATTTTTCTGTTTATCTGGAATACATCGTCGGTGGCCGGAGAGGGGTGAAAGTTACTCGCCCCTGAAGAAGTAACAATAAGCTAGGAAGACACTAAGAGGGCGTTGAACAGGTTGATGAGGAGCGCAAGTACACGCTTGAACTATGAGGGGATTGGTGTGGGAATCTGCGCTTGGCTAAGCTTTTGCAAAACTCAATTAAAGATTCTACTTCGAAGTCTTTGTGTAGAACTGTACTTGTATCTGATTAAGATGATCCACTCGTATACTTCACCCTAAGCAGGTAGAAGAAAGGTTGGCTGGCTTATTAATATGAGCCTACTAGGAGAGCGTTAAATATTATTACTAACAAAGAAATGCATTTCATTTCTTCAAGGAATTCAATTGGAAGATTCTTCAGGACTTTATTAGAGATTTTGTCGGGCCCCTGGGCCTCTTCGGAAGTAATTGCCCGTCTTATGTCTGTGCGGCCTTTTATATCATCATTAAAAAATAAGTTGTAGGGTAGAATAGCCGAATTTATAACTACAATTTAATATTTATAATTAACTTCCTATTTTATTAGTAAATTATGTTATTAAATTGAACTAATAATAAAAAAAATATTAAATTATTTATTAATTAAAAACAATCAGTTAAACTAAACAATAATTTTACAGGTATTATAATGATCAGTTTCCTAAACACAGATTATTTTATTTATTTCTAAATTCGAAATATTAATTATTATTATTGAGAAATTACTTTTAATAATTTCAGGTTACTTATTAAATTAAATAACCAATAATAATTTGTTACTGAAATTAAACATTAACTTCCTGTTTATATTAAAACAAGATTTCAAAATAATTATTAAATTATTTTAGATAGTTTAAATTAATTAAATTTTACAATTAAATCAATAATAATGTTAGTCTTCTGATTCACACATTATTAAATTAAACATAATTTATAGCAGTCCCGTTTGTAGAATTCAATGCAACTCTTTGCAATGAAATCATTTCAGCGGCTCAAGCGCTCTAATTATACGTACTCATCAAAATACGTTGACATTCTTATACGCTTGTTATAATATTATCCCTGTAAGGAAGATTTGCCAAAGATACACATTTGCTTAGAATTATCATTTGGCAAGAATGCCGTTTATGAATAGGAACTGAAATAAATAATTTAAAATATATAAAAAATGCAATATCAATGCTTGCAACTACAGTAGATTTTTAACTAAACTAACGCCATAGCTAGATGACTATATTATATACAAAGAGGTTTAAAATATGAGTTTTTCTATCCACTTTAAACGTAGTGGGATTTGAACCCGCACCCCTTAAAAACCATCCTAATTTTATACGTCTTCAAAGTATTTTTCCTTCCTCAATATGGATTATTATTTCCAAAGTTAGTAAAAATATCTTATATGAAATCACTGTCTTAAACGTAATTACAACCCTACTAAGCACTTTCACCTATAAGAAGCTTTACGATCTACAAAAGCTTTGATCTTTAATTTTTCTAAATTTTAAATATCTCAATCTCATAAAAAAACCGTCAAGTGTGAGTTGTGGTCACTCACCAAAGTTTCCATACCAATTTCAGGCTTGAGGTCAACTGGAAGTACAACTTATAAAAGTCGACAAGCTTAAGTTTGCTCTGAGTATATACTCATTTTGTATGAAATCAATTACAATTATATGATAGTATTGATTTTTTTCTATAATATATCTATTATCTATTCCAATAATTTTAATTTTTCTTCAAGCCAAATTTTATATCTGCAGGTCTACTGTCTAAAGAAAGGTCCCTTTTCTTTACAGGCCTGTCTTGGCGCAGGGGCACAAGCATGTGACTGTAAGAGATAGGCTAAGGTTTCCCACTCAAAAAGTGAAATTTTCAATTAATTATTTATTCAAATAAATTTTTAATTAAATATTTTATATTTTTATGTCTTCGCTCTGGTAATAACACAAAGTGCAGATTTAATTCCGCCTTTCAAAACGTAATGCATTAAAATCAGTGGAAAATGATGAACGGAACGGAGTGTCTTAACACTACGTACTTAGGTGCCCCCTGCTTACCCTGTCATGTGCGGGATGCAGCGTAACATTGAAGGAGAAGGAGGAGAAGCTATATTTTAGTCATGTCACTTACTTGAGAAACTTAGCACTAGGTTCCCTTGTTCCCTCTGCCTGAGTAACCAAAAAAAAGTCCACAGAAAACATCCAAAGGTTTTATTTCTTAAAAAATGCATTAAATCACAATTGTAAAAAAGCTCGTATAATTTAATTTCATCAACTTAGATACTTGATATTTTTTGTGACCTGAGCCTGTACCCTGGATATATATAATTTATTTAAACTTTATACCTCTACGCATATAAATGTTCTTGTAAAACGATGTATAATTAACTAATTCAATAAAGAATCGATGCCATTTTTTTGAAATACGCAACTTTAGTTGAACTTTTATTTTCTATTCCGTTCCATTCATCTTAACATCCTTTATTGCAAAATAAAATCACAAAAAAGATCTCTTTAATATCACTTCTAAATATTTATCTTATTCTGTAGATTAGCTTGTAACTTAGTATTTAAAGGCAACTCGATATTAATACATTCTACTTCATATATTACAAGCTTCGAGATGTAGTTTGTCAAGTAGTGTAACTCAACGCCGCGCTTTGTTTTATTACCATAGCATGGAAATGAAAATAATTCACTTTTCTCAGTAAGAATCGAGAACACAGCCTTTGCGATTGCAGTCATCCACTGTGACACTGTGCTACAATAGTCTGTATATTTTTTCTTATTATTAAAATATATCCATTTTTATTTATAATATCTAATTATATCATATAAAAATATAATAGAATATCCGAATAACAAAGATCGCGTCATCCCACCTCTCACATCAGTTCTCTTTCGGCGTCGATGTGATACAGACGGCTATTGCGTGTCTCTCCGAACTTGTATACGTAAATTGTATTAAAATTAAAATTAAATTGTGGTATATTATATAAACGTTTATAGTTATAAAGTATAAATATAAATATTACTAAAATTAAATAGAAGTAATATTATTGTTATTTTGTTTTAGTGGTTTTAAGTTAGTGGACTTTATTTTTTGTTAGTGGTAGTAGTTAAGAAGTGGACTTGAAAGGTTTTTTTTATTGGTTTTGACGAGTTTTCATGTAAGTATCAAATATTATGATTATTATTTTTTGTTATCAATTAAAAAAATAATATATTTCGTATATAATAAAAAAAAAATGTATTTTATATAATAAAAAAATATATATTTCTTATATAATAAAAAAAATAATGTATTTAATATAATAAAAAAAAAATATTTTTTTTTATAATAAAAAAATAATATATTTTTTATATAATAAAAAAGTAATATATTTTTTGTATATTTATTCTGAATAACTCAAGATGTGCGTTGAAATTCCGCAATTAAAAAATAATTAATACGCTTTCTAAAGAAATATTTATTTTTAACTGTTTATTAAGTTGGTAAAATTTGATCTATTCAAAGACTAATCCTAAAAAACAAAAAATGCACAAAGATTTTCTTTTCAATCAACCGTGTGGATGAAACTTGAAAACTATTTGAGAATTCTCTTATTTACTAACGAAAAATTATTTTACATAATCACTATTTATATCACTTTTTAATTATTAAACTGAATCAACAAATAAAATACTTTACTACAGATATATTATGTAGTATTAACATTTGTGACGTAGTTTATTTATAGTGAAGGCGGGCTTAAATCACAATTTCAATAAAAAAAAGAACTAAGTTAGTTTTTTTTAATTTAAATTACACTTTATACGACTGTGGCGATGCGTTGACTTCCTCCACTCAACATGCAGAGTCTTGAATGCTTGTAAAATCGAAGAACAAATCTGGATACTAAATTATTTCTGCTCCATATTCAAAGCCGATTATAGCATGAAGCATAAAAAGTAAAATTCGTTTACGTCAGTAATAATTTCATTACAAAATGAATGTAAGCACTCAAATAGAATGTTTTTTTAATAGTGAGTGAAAAGTCACTAAAAATATATTTAAAAAGACACTATTTCACATACAAATGCAATTAATCATTTCCATCGAACTAAGGTAAGTATAAACTCTATTTAGATAAATGGACAGCTTTAAGCTTCCCGTCTTTGCAGAGGATATATTGATACTGAATCATTTTGTACTTGTTTGTTTTCTATAGAAAATAAAAAAATATAATAATTATTTTATGTATAAATAGCTGGGAAGATGAAGGAACCTTATATGAAAACACTTTTCTCCACTTTTCATCCAATTTTCGATATATTGTGGAAATTATCGGCGTTGTGTTCCGCAACTTCAATATGAAATATGTCTAAATTATATAAGAAGCAAAGAACAATAAATTTATCTCTCTAACAAATAATAAAAAGTGGCTTTGTATAAAAAAATACATACAAACTCTCATATTGGACATTAAGAAGGTAATGCAATTTCGCAGAGCAATAAATATGTCACGCAGATACGACTGTCTTGTGGGATTTTACGGTATTTTTTTGCTTCACGCTGTATCCCGCATATATAACAAGGTTGAAATAGAGATAGGTGTATAAATAAACCGATCTTCAGGTTTTTTTCCTTGCAGTTTAGTGGCGGAGTTCAACGCCGCGCTTTGTCTTGTTACTACACCGAGAGAAATGCCAATAGTTCATTATACTCGAATCTATAAAAACTTATAAACAAAAGCTGCGATAGTATTATAAGGTTAACGGGACGGAGTGTCTTGACACTAGGTTCCACGTTTTCTCTGCCTACCCTGCCATGTGCGGGATACAGCTTGAAACTAAAAAGAAGAAAATAATGAGAATGGAAGGTACCGATAACAGTTTATGTCAGTATGAACAGTTACGTCTTGTCTTGTTAACGGAACGAAGAACGTGAAAATTATTTATTGCCTCAGACGGGAATCGAATTTATGATGCTGTGTTGAAGTTTCTTAACGGAATCACCGTCTAGAATGATAAATTATAATGCTTATTATAATTCAGAATTCTTTACCAAACTAATATTTCACGTTAAGAGCCCTTTAATATACGGTAATGAAATTACTTTTCCTCAACAATAAATGATCGTGGAAAATGTTTAATAATATCCATTTAAACCTGCAATTTATGGTGGCATTATAAAAAGTGAAAAGTAACACCATTTAAAGGCAATTATCGTTTTTTCTTATTGGGCGTGATAACTTTACTTTAAAAATGTACTGACCGAGAAAAAAGAGGAGACCTGTGTATGTTGGCCTTCGATGTTCACTCGGAGGAATGAAATATTTTTTTTATTCTCTCGCTATAATACTAAGAACTCTCTGTTCCCGTAAACGAAAATATCAAATATTTTATACACTCAAATGGAAATCAAAACCACGAGAGGGCCCTTGTTTACTTGTTTACTGATATAACAATAACTAAGGTATAGTTTAAAAGCTTTCTGTAGATGTTGTACATAGTATATTTTTAAAGTAACATTGTATCGATAGTAAGTTGAAAGGTTTATTAGATGTAGATGCTATTTGTTCTTGAGAGCACTCCAAATAAATTGAATGACGGTTTGAAATATTCAATTTTACGTAAAACAAAGTCTTCTACAATACAATGTACTAAAAAATAAAAATTCAAGCTAAAGCCTGTCATGGCGCACTGGCACAAGCGTGTATCTGGAAAAGCGACATGTTGTTGGTTCGATCCCCACTCGAGGAAATGAAATAGTACCATACTACCATAGTACGAGTACGTTAGTATTCTAGACAGGTCTCTGAAATATTACAGATCTTATGCAGTGGCGCAAATCCAGGCCCCGAGAGACCATATATGTCTAGAGAAATTAAATATTTAATGTTTTAATTAATTTCTTCGCACTGGTAACAACACAATGCGGCGTTGAGTTCCACCATTCAACATGAAATGCCTCAAATTCGGCGGAAAGTGGGAAATGGGACGGAGTGTCTTAACACTAAAGTCCCAAGTTCCCTCTGCCTATCCAGCCATGAGGGCATACAGCGTGAAGCTGAGTGTGTGAGAAATTAAAATAATTTAATAAACTAATGGCCCTGAGTGAGTATTGTCCGGAAAAAGAGCTCTGGCACAATCAAGAATTATTTCAAAACACAATTTCATTGTTTTAATTCGCATATATTAGAGCAGGTAGAAGGAACCTAAACGGAACCTAAATCACAATGAGGCACTTCACTCCCCACTTTCTAGAACAAGTAGAAGGAACCTAAACGGAACCTATCTCACAATGAGGCACTTCACTCCCCACTTTCTAGAACAAGTAGAAGGAACCTAAACGGAACCTATCTCACAATGAGGCACTTCATTCCCCACTTTCTAGAACAAGTAGAAGGAACCTAAACGGAACCTATCTCACAATGAGGCACTTCACTCCCCACTTTCTAGAACAAGTAGAAGGAACCTAAACGGAACCTATCTCACAATGAGGCACTTCACTCTCCACTTTCCACTAAGTTTTGAGTAACCTTGCGTGTTGGGAACAAAAGTTCAATGCCACGTTTTGTCATATCACTAGAGTGAATGAGTCAAAATAATTTATTTCGTCTCGGTGGCTCGCGGCTCTCTTTACGGTATAGCTCTTTACAAGGTATAGGCACCAAAGCCGCATACTGTTAAGTTCGTACAACATGAGATCATTGATTTTTGCGATTATTAACAGGTAGACTACTTGTAATCACGGACAACCGCAAAGTGTTGCGAAACATTGGATATCCAAAAATATATAACTTAAGCCGTTAATTAATTAAAAGATAAAAAAAGATTTAAATTTAAAATTCTACAAGGGGTAGTTCAAAATCAAGTTTGAATGTCGTTCTGGCTTAGTGGAATATTCTGAAAATAAACACGACAATTGTGAGTTCGTTCCCTAAACAGGAAATGTCTGAAAATTATTTTTATTTTACCTGGCCTGGCCTTGATATTTCCGAAAGTCTACACGCAATGACTCGGAAAATGAGGTGGAAAATGGTAAACGGAGTGTCTTAACACTAGATTCCCTATGACCATACACTCTCAGACTCGCCCTCAGAGGGTTACCTTTCAAAATTGTAGGTCACCAGGACGCACAATTAATAAAAGTTGACAAGCTGAAGTTTGCGGGGATATGCACTCATTTTTCTTTGTCATAGATAGCAGTTTGTAATTATTATTTTTTATCTATGAATTCTGAGGCCTGTCATGAAGCAGCGGCACATGCGTGTGACTGTAACCGACAGGTTCTGGGTTCGATGCCCAGTCGAGGAGTTGAAATATTTAATATTTTCAATTTAAGTACTTAATGTTTCATTTCTTCGCTCTGGTAATAAGGCAAATCGCGGCGTTCATTTCCGCCATTCAACACGCAATGCCTCAAAATTCGGCAGAAAGCGGGGAACAGAAGTGTCTTAGGACTAGGTTCCCGGGTTCCCGCTGGCTACCCTGCCTCGTGCGGGATACAGCGTGAAGCTAAAAAAATGAAAAAATAATCTATGAATTTTATGAATTTTGACTTAAGTATACATTTAGCATCTAAGATTATTTTATAATATCCACGGAAATCCAGAAAATACGATGCATCAAATTTTGATTGATTCAAAAGCTTGATTTTTCTGTGCTTTAAGGCATCGTAGGCCTAAATACTTTATATAGAACTCACCTTGAGGCATAAAACTAGACAATAAGTAATAAATGATCTTGATATATGGACAACATAGAAATCCTATAGGAATTCCATTTATTATCTTATAATATGTATAATACGGAAATTCAATAGAAAGTTTAACTACAACTATTTCATTTCCGCTCAGAGCTGAGCTTTTACTGTAACGGGAACATTTGATTTTGTTAGAAATTGCGCTAAACTAAGCATTTGTACAGATTTAAATAGAAATTACTAAACGTTATACATTTGTTTGCTATGTTTTGATGAAAAACATGCGGCGTTCAGTTCTTCTACCTACTGTCAATTATACATATATGCTAAGTTTCAGTATTTGTAGCTCGTAGTGCGCTCGGTTTTAAATATTTTTGTTAATTTCACACATAACTATGCGATTAATCTTTAAAGACAAGAAAAAAGGATAAATTATATATAAGCATATCCAAATACCAATTACCAGTAACAATTATATAAAAATCTGAAGCTATCTCAGTATGCTATATAATATAAATCCTACTAAGAAAAATTCATTATTTTTATTTCCTTGTTTTGGCATCAAGACAAGTCATGGCGTTGCTCCACATGAAATGTCTTGAATATAGGGGGGGGGGGGGGGATTGAAAATGGTTCCAAAAAAAAAAAAAACTTTTTTGTATTTACGTAAGCAAATCTTAGGATCCTAAAACGATGAGACACGCATTTAATCACATCAAGGTCGTCTTCTAATTCGCATTCGGTGTACAATAAACTTCAAACTAAGTTATCGCATATAACTTAAGCGTGAACTACAACTAAGAAGTACGTTAATGCGTCTTTAGAAAGCGTAAATGTACATAGTACGTATACAATCATACATTTATATAAGTAAGTATATAATATGGCATAGAGTTTCCCCAATCGACGCTCAATGTCTAGAAATTTGGCCGGAATATAGGAAAAGGAGTGTTTTAACCTAGTTCAGGTTCCCTTTGTCTACTCCAATAGGCACAAAACCCTAAAAGTCAGTAAATTGAAACCTTAGTACTAAGATTTCACTGTCTGTTTGTCTGTCAGTTTGTCACGAGGCCGTATCTCCACAACTCTGAATGTTTGACCATTGAAATTTTCACAGATGATATATTTCTGTTGTCGTTACAATAAATATTGAAAATCAAAATAAAGTAAATCAATATAGGAATTTATTTCCATACAACAAACACGTTTTTTTATTGTTTCTTATGAACAATGTTATAGAATTCTTCGTGGGCTAGTCCGATTGGTACTCAGCTGATCTTTTTGTATTGTTATTTCTATAAGCAATATATATTTTTAAAGTTTTAGCTTATTGATAATAAATATACTCTTTGCAATGCCATTTACTCATTTAGTATCTTCAAGAACGTCCCGGAAATGAATTCCGCATTACACGAAAAGGCAATCTAGTTATAGGTCATACATACATCTTCAATTTTTTTTGTTTAATGGTCTTTTTTATTATTCAATGTAAATTTTGTGATCGTAAAATTCCTGAGATGGACACAATACTATTCTGGGATGGGCGTGTCCCACTCAGCCCCCCATGTCCTCCTACGCCCATAAAACTAGTCTACCACCAAAACGAATTACTTAAAAGGAAATTACGTAAACTCTTGGAAATGGTAAAATAACGTAACTAAATCGCTAGTTTCTGATTCATTCGTTACTTGATTGTTTTATAATGACTTTCTTATCGCAAGAGAAACCTTAGCCTTACAATGATTGAAAGGGTTGATTTATGAAAGACTAAAAGAAAAAGGTAGAAAATTTTGCAAATTACTATAATTTGTTGGTGTTCTAGGAAAAATATCCATATAGAAATACAATAGATTACATAAGAGCTAACGCAACGGCCGTGCGTTTGATCCTCGTTTAAATATTAGTAATTTTTATTTAATCATTCTATAGGATATATATACGGCGTTTAATACCGCCAGTCAACACGTATTATTTTGAAAATTGGGTAGAAAAAACAGAATAGACTAAAAGAAAAAGGTATAAAATTTTGCAAATAACTATAATTTGTTGGCGTTCTAGGAAAAAATATAAGAAAGGCAATAGATTACATGAGAGCTAACGCAACGTTTATTTCCACCACTCAACACGTATTATTTTGAAAATTGGGCGGATAAAACAGAATAGACTGTCTCAACACTAGGATTTCTAGGTTTGCTCCGCTATACGAACATTACCACTCTACTAGCATAAGTCGTGATTCTGGGAGATTTTCATGCTCACAATATAAACTATCTGGGGATCATGCACCACTGACTTTGTGGGAAACAGTTCACTTGCCTACGCAACTCCTCGAGATTTTTCTCAGTCTCACGCTGTAACCCGTTATGGCAGGGTAGGTAGAAGAAATTTGGAAACCTAGTATTAAGGCGTATATATTTCTAATCGCACCTTTCGCCGCATTGTGTGTTGATCGGCGGATCTCAACTCCGCGCTTTTCCCTTGTTACCAGAGCGAAGAAATGAAATATTAAATATTTTAATTGAAAATATTAAATATTTAATTTCCTCGAGTGGGGATCCTACTCACAACCTGTCGGCTACAGTCACACGCTTGTGCCGCTGCGCCAACAAAGGCCTCATTATTAGCCTAAAAATGATAACTTTATTAGAAGAAGAAGTTAAGTAAGATTAGTAAAAAAATAGGGTAATTTAAGTGAGCGAAGCCGCGGGCGTATAGCTACTAAAAACAAAAGCTACACAACAGTATAATTTTGTTAACGGATTGTGAACAAGCTGTTCAGTTTGACAACATTTCAACTTTGTTGAAATTTGTATCCAACAAAGTTGAAATGTTGTATTGTAAAATATATCAAATGTCAGATACGTCCTTGTTCTGTTATAAAAACGAATATGAAAAGGAGAAAATAAAATAAATATATACCTATATATGTATTTGTTAGTTTCACGATGGCAATGTAGGAACTCAAAAACCACTTCGTTCCGTTACCAACTTTCCGCCGAATTTGAGACGTAATGTCTTTACATTGGTGGTGCTCAACGCCGCACTTTGCCTTGCAAGGCAACGAAGAAATGTAATTTTGAAATATTTTATTTCCTGGAGCGGCGACCGTGGGTTCGAAGACAGCCCTCCTTTCTTATTTATCTCCTTAGTTATATAGAGTACAGATACAGAACTAAACGCTGTCTATATATTTAGATACACTTTACATACATGTTATATGGTTGAGGCCGTCGTGGTACAGCGGCAGAGTCTGTAAATTGACGTTTGTGGGTTCTATTACCACTCGGGGCAGTAACTTATCTTCATTTCTCTGCTGTAGAAGGAGAAATGCGTCATTAATTTTCTAATCTACCATACTAAAATAGCCATATAAGTCTCATTTTAAGTATTTATTTAGAGTATACGTAAATGAATATAAATATATATTTTTCTTTTCCTACCTGTATTTTATTTAATCTTAATGCCTATCGTGGCGCAGAGTCGTGGGTTCGGTCCACTTTCAAGGAAGTGAAATAGTTTTTTTTTTGGTTTGGCAACAAAGCAAAGCGTGGCGTTGAGTTCCGTCTCGCAACACGCAATGCCTTAAATTCAGTGGAAGGTGAGGTGGGAAACGGAGAGTCATAAAACTAGGTTCCCAGGTTCCTTCTGCCTACCCCGCCATGTACGTGATATAGCTGAAAAAACAAAGAATCTGCATTAAACATATCCACTAGAGTGGACACTTAGTTTAAATATTGTCCTGCAATATTTATTTCGCTGTTCTATTTTGACTTCTATTATCAGAGGCAGGTCATCCAAATGCCTATCTACCGGACTAATGGGATATATCAATTGATGTACAATGCGGACATAATTTGCTCTTTGACGTATGTTCATGTAATACGATTCACGATTTTTTAGCTTTACACTTAAATTTGGCGAGAAGTTGGAAACGAAAGTGACTGAATGGGAACAGAGTGTCTTAACACTAAATTTCCAAGTACTCTCTGCCTACCCTAGCATATGTAGAATACAGTGTGAAATTGAATAAAATAAAAGAATAAAAAGTACGATGCACAATTGTCAAGCCATTGCATTTTGAATTTGAGCAAAAAAGTCAGTGCGATGAAAAAAAAACGAACTCATTCTCCTGAGCGGGAATCGAACCTATAACCGCAGCATAGGTTTGTTTTTCACGCCTTAAATATAGATACTACACTGACGCGTCGCGAAAGCATTAAATAGCAGTTCAAACATATTTAAATATTTAATATAATATTTTCTTTCCTAAAAAAATGTAGTAAAAAAATTCCTTATATAATATGCACATTAAGTATATGAACGAGAAGTAGATTAAGTAGTGATTGATCACTATATCTAATACTTAGAGGCCTACGTGACGCAGTGGAATAATCTCGGACTGCAAATGCATTGCAGGTTCGTTTTTACTAGGATAAACGAATTATGCAGATTACAGCGTGAAGCTATAAAAAATTAGCGTCGTCAAGTTAATTGATTACACCTTTAAAATATTAAAATAAATTAAATTACATTCTTTCTTATCTTATCATGAACATTTCTAGGAGTAAAATGTGAAGCGGCGTAAAATTACTTACAAATGTTAATGAATTTCAACGTAGTTTAATTAGAACATTTAGTTTATAAAGCGGAGAGCGTTTAAATGGTAAACGGGTTCGAGGTCAGCTACTTATAAAATTGTATAATTTAAATTTATTATTAATAATTCCATTTCTTCGCTTCGCTTCGCTTCTGAAACTCAACGCGCAGTGCCTCAAATTCGGCGGAAAGTGGAGAACGAAACGGAGTGTCAAAACATTATGATCCCAAGTTACCCCTGCCTTCCCTTTCAATTGCTGGATACTGGATCACACTTCCCAAGTGTACTATATTATAAATTCACTGCCAATCACACTTTCCTCCGAATGTTCAGTCTTTGCGCGTTGTTTGACGGGACTTGAGGCCGCACTTGGCCTCGTTAACAGAAAAAAAACATACATCTTATCTTACTAATATTATAAATGTGAAAGTTTGTACGGATGTGTGTATGTTTGTTACTCTTTCACGCAAAAAC
>DWMZ01002705.1:0-13727 GCA_018249855.1 Eueides tales michaeli | reverse complement strand
GTCTGAGGTGAGAGACCTGGGAATATATCTAGATCATAAACTGACCTTTAACTTACACATTAACAGAACGATAGCTAGAGCATATCGAATGCTTGGCTTTATTTTTAGAATTTCCAGAGATTTTAGAGTACTGTGATACTTTTATATAACTGTTTTGTTAGACCTATCCTTGAGTATGGGTCTACAGTTTGGAATCCACATTATAAGACTTATGTTAACAGGTTGGAGAATGTTCAAAATAACAAGTGACTGTTTTGAATTGTTATCACTCGCTGATAGAAGATCAATTAAGGAACAATTATTTTTATTCAAGATAATTAAAAATCTCGTTAATTCCCCTTACCTTTTGAATTGTATTAATTTCAGATGCCTGCGCTAGTTATAATAAACTGTTTACTCAAATTGATATATTTGCAGCCAGCAACAATATTGTTTTTAAAAAAGAATTAATGAAAAGTTTAAATAACACCATTATTTTTTAAGTAAAGTAATTATATATATTTGATTTATATTATATTTTATTATGTTTTTGTGAACTATTATTTTTAATTTTCACTACCTGCTTAACTTGTATCTATTTGCTCTTTATGTGTTTTTTTTTTAATTTTTTTTTTGTGTGGAAACTTTGTTGGATTGTTTAGAATTTTATATTATTTTGATGTTTGTGTGTAATATTAAAATAAAATAAAAGTAACAAAAAAAAAAATATATATATATTTTCAAAAGACAGGTTGTGGGTTCGATCCTCACTCGAGGAAATGAAATATTTAATATGTTCTCTCTCTTTTGCTCTGGTATTTAGGTAAAGCGCGACATTGAGTTCCGCCACTCAACACGCAATGTCTCAAATTCGACGGAAAGTGGGGAACGGAAGTGGAACGGAGTGTCTTAACACTAGGTTCCCGGGTTCCCTCTGCCTACCTTGCCTCGTGCGGGATACAGCGTGAAGCTATAAAAAAAAGAAATAATGCTTTCAGTGCTATTTAAATGTAAGTTAGACATTCGTACTCATGTGACTTTAAACATTATTCGTTATAACTTCTAAACAGATTTGGAGACTCCCTATGGAATACCAACATCTTGTTTTTCGTCGAGAAAATATTTTTAAGAGAGTTTTTATATTCATCGCAGCTTTCCTTATAATTAATCAATAAGCCGCTGTTAAGCGTGTCTGATAAACATATATAATAAAGGCTTGTATGCAACTATTTAACTCAAATGTTTTGATTTTAATTTTGTTTGAATATATTAAGAAAAACTTACGATTCAACAAAAAAATATTAGAATTATTATTAGCAAGCAGATGATAAGATTTGAACGAAAATCATTACAAACTTTTGATACAATAACGCAGTTTTTATCTACATTATACGGGGCCGGATATTGTGTATGCTTGTCACTAAAATACACACTAAACTTAGAAAAATGTTTATAAATATTTATTACAACTTATAAAGAACATCGGAAATTTTTCCGACTAACGATTTTGTGGGTTAAATTGTGACAATCAGTGTGCTAACAAGATAAAGCAGCGCATTGATTTGTGTGGAAATTAAGGAACTAAGTGAAACAGGTTACAAAGGTAGGCACCCTGCTATATACAAGATACAGCATAAGTTAAAAAAAATATTTCAAAGACTCAGTTTTCTAGTTGATATACATACAATTGGAAAAAATAATATCCAAAAATTTTAGAGGTACAAAATTAGTAGTTGAAAAATTTAACACTAAAAAGTAAGATTTTTTAAATTAAACTTTTTTCACGCGAGATTCTCTCAAACCTCAGGCTCAAAAAAAGAGTTCACAGGTGCAGAGTGAAAATTAAAGCGTGAGGAAGTGAACCCGGCGTTCTCAATTTTATTTTTACGGTGTTCAAGCCATACTTTCTTTAAGAAATTCAGTTCTAGCACCTGAAATAAATATTCTTTAAAATAATATATGTACACAATTTGTAATTCGACAGCCAGATGGTCTGGTTAGAATTCGATAGTCGATATTTAGAATAATTTAGTAACTTCAGTTTGTATACGGGAATAGCACCGTCTCTGATAACAGATTATATAATGCAATTAAAAAATGGTTAAATTTTTCAATATTTCGATGAGAAGTTGTTATTGAAAATATTTTTTACAATATATATATTTTTTAGCCTTAAGCTGTATTCCACACATGGCAATATAGGCAGTGGGAACTTGGGAACCTAATAAATATTTCATTTCCTTCGAGTGGGGATTGAATGCAACCTGTCGCATTTATTCCCTCTTGTAACCTCTGTCAATCCCATTAAATACAATATGAAGCTCAAAAACATGTAAGCATTATACTCAACTTCACGCTGTATCCCGCACATGGCAGGGTAGGCAGAGGGAACCTGTGAACCTAGTGTTAAAACACTCCGTTGCACTTCCGTTCCCCACTTTATGCCGAATTTTTGAGGCATTCCGTGTTGAGTGGCGGAATTCAACTCCACACTTTTACCAGAGCGAAGAAATGTAACATTAAATATTCAAATTGAAAATATTCAATATTTCATTTCCTGGAGTGGGGGTCGTACCAACAACCTGTCTGCTTTATCTTAAGCAAGTATTTACCCACCGATGATTCAGCTATACTTTACTTTCAAAAGGGAAACATCTCGTCAGCTACTTGTCAAAAATGGATATGAATATGTAAATCAATATTTAAAAAAATTCAAGTTAAAAATCATGAGCAAAGTTTATTTTTATAGAAGTAAGATTTCATTTTCGATACATTCCGTAATGTATATTATATTGTGCAAAGTAATTAATATTTGTTAATTAGTTTTTAAAATTACAATTCTACTAATGTTGTTTTACTATATATTCTATGAAATTTATTTAAATTATGTAACAATAAAACATTTCACCGTGAACGTAAACCGTAAACCGATTCCACTACCGCCGTTGTAGCTTTGGTTCCCTGTCGGAGCATTAACTATTTACATTTTCTCGCTCTGTCGACACGCACAACACGAAATGCAAAAATCTGGTAAAATTAAATTCAATATAATTTTTTTTATATATTGTCATATATATCACTCTTTACTAATGTGGGTACAACGTACTACGATACGATTGCTACGTGGTCCACCAAACCAGCGTAATACAGACGACAGAGTCTTATTTTTATTTCTTTCAGGAAAAATATCACATGAATAATTCTTTACCCAACCCCACTTTGTTAGTAAAAAACCACAACAAAAAGAAAAGCTATTAAAAGGTTGATATTTCTTCGCCCGCCTTGAATTACATCTATTCTATTAAAACCAAAGTTTTAATTACCTTCAGCACCTTAATTCTCCTCCGCATAATGATAAAAAGAATGTTTATATTTAAAATTAAGAATATTATATATTATTGTCATGTTATTTATTATTGCAATTATCGTACATAGTTTTTGTAGTAAAGTATTAGAAAGTGACATTACTTTGGTTATAAAATTTAACGCAAATCTGGTTATTGATCATGTTTACTCGCATATAAAGCCATGTACTCCGTCTGTTAGTGTTCGTTTACTTTTTGAATGGACTTATACAAAATATGAAGACGTCAATCTTTTCAATAGATACCAAAAGATTTTATTTGACTGTAAGGGTTTGGAAAAATTTAGATATTTTTAAATAGTCTTAGATTATAAGTGATATTATTTGAAGATTTAGTTGCTGCCCGCAATTATGTTAACTTGAGCCTTAAACTATTTTTTTCATAATATCCATTTGGTTTTAGAGTTACTTTAGTAAATATTTCTCAATGAGCCATGAATATTTTCCAATGTACTCAACCACCACCACCATCATACCTAGTGAGAATTTCAGCTTTAATAACATTTCTTTGCAATACTTTTATTTTAAGTCGGGTTCGGTTGCATAATTTCGGCGGAGTCAAATGTCTAAACAGCATTACGGAAAAATCAACTATAAGTGTTATTTTACGAGCAGGCAGACCGTTAGCTATAAATGAATTAAGAAATTCAACGTTCTACAAGCATCCATTCTTGGTCCTCTTTTATTTTTCTCATATATAAACGATCTACCATTTTACGCATAGAATGTATGCGAGATTGTGTTATACGCAGATGACACTTCTCTTATATTTAAGATTGACAGAAATGAAGTTAACTTTGACAAAGTGAATATTGCATTGTCTCATATTCCTCATTGGTTTGACGTTAATAACCTTATGTTAAATGCTAAAAAAATGAAATAGATTCAATTTACTTTACCTAATGTTAAAAACTAAAATTCTTGTGTTTCTATTAAAGGTGAAACTGTCAAGGTGGCGGAATCAAATGTAGATAACTATAGATTCCAAGCTTTAGTGTAATTCTCATCTTGAAACACTCGCAGATAAACTCAGCAAAGCCGCTTTCGCAGTCAAGAAATTAAGGCAAATGACGGATCTTAATACTGCCCGACTAGTTTATTTTGGTTATTTTCATAGTACGCTTATGGAATGTTACTATGGGGTAGCGTCGCTGATATAAATTCAATATTTATACTGCAAAAAAGAGACGTAAGGTCTATTTGTAATCTTAAAGCTCGAGATTCTCTGCGAGATGTTTTTAGGGATATAGGTATTCTTCCGGTCGCTTTGCAATATATATTTTACAATATCTTGTTTATCCGGCAACATATTCAATGCTATAAAAACTGTGACAGACACACGATAGGTACGAGAAATAAGGACACACTTGTGACGCCTAGTTATCGCCTCCAAAAAGTAAATAAATCATTTATGGGTCCTGGGTATACGTATCTATAATAGTATTGCGTATCTATATTAGTATAGAAGTTAAATTTAATTTCTTACATCAATAAATTCCTCGGTGCCAGGACGTTTTTAAAGTAGGTAACGTAACAGAAATGGTCCGGATAAACATAAATAAGGGTCTTTGTCGTTTAGAGGGACTAACGTCGCTCAGTCCAGAAAAGGACTTCAGTTGATGGTAATATACATTATTTTGTTATACAATATATACGCACAGCTGTAAACGCGACGGTTGTGGGTTTGAATCTCATTTGAAGGTATAAATAATACTTATTTGAAAACCTTCCCATTGAAAATCGCTTAAGAGGCGCAGGTTTAAAATCCCGCTATGTTCAATTTTTTATACTTTTCCAAAATAAGTATGCTATATACTATTCACTACTAATTAAACTAAATTAACTATAAATATTATTGCTATTCGTTTCATCCCTAACACCAGCAAATATGTGTACTATTAGAACATTTGTATCATTGGATTTTAAGTTTGAAAAGTTCCCTAAGATAGAGAAGCTTTAAAATAGGACGGTTCGAAAGCCCACGAGCTTTAAACGTCAACAATCCTCGAAAGCTTCAAGTGCAATATCAGTACCCCTACAGTGTGGTATTGTACAAGTTTGCGTACCCTCGTATTGTTGTGTTATGGTTAAGAATTATCTCGTATTTATTATATTTTAATAGCAGCTTAACGTTGTATTTTGTGTCAGAGGAGAGGAAAACTTAGTATCACGACACTCCTTTTCATACGTGTCACCTGACGTTCGATGCATACGAACTCTAGCAGCACTCAACGATGCGCTAAGTCAATCAGAACGAGTAAATTGAAATAATTTATAAGTAAATTTTTTTTCATTGAGTTTACAGTTAGATTTTATAATAAATATAATCTTCACAGTACAATAGAAAACCATTTTCATTTCTTTAATATCGTCGATGATAAATCGTAAACCATCGATGTTAATAAATGGAGATCGTCCTCGCCTTCGGCGTCGTGGCGCAGTACCAAAAGCTAGTGGCTGAAAACGCGACGGTTGAACATTCAATTTTCATGCGATAAAATGTTTATAATTTTCATTATTTTGTGATAGTAAACGCGCAGTATTGAATTCACAACTAAACGTGCGAGTTTCAAGAATTTGACAGAGAGTTCAAATCGCAACATTAGTTAATAGTTCTTAATATTAAGATCCTATGTTCCTTCTACCCTGCTATATGTTGGATACAAAGTAAAGAAAAAATAAACAAAAACACACGAAAATTAAAAAAAAAAAACAGAATGTAAAATTACATTAGTCAATATTTGTGGAATAAGCATAAATTTCTAGTGTTTGGGTGGTCCTAACAGAATTATTTAAAACTTAACAGTTAGTTTAGTTAGACGCGCTAATCTCCGAAATTACAGACTTAAAATATATATTTGTATTATACAATTCATTTATCAAAGAATGCTATAGGATGTAAGTTAATCCTTCGACCAGTCTTATATAACTTTTAAATAAATTCTTAAATAATTTTATTCAAAAACGCAGGCAATGCTGATGCCGAATGGTGGTTTTAAACAAGACAAAGCTGCTTATTTTGTATAATTAGTATAATATGTTAATGATCTTTGTCGACTAAGGTTGATTATATTAACTAGAAATAGTTATAGTCAATCCATAAAACTATAGGCATAGTTTACTATTAATAGACTTATGTGACCCATTATAATAATAATGACCCATTATAACACAAAGTTCTGCCATTGATGTCTCAAAAAAGACATAATCTTTATATATATATAGACATAGGCTTTATCGCACTTTTGTAAATCCCGTACACCGTAATAATGCCATTTTTAGGCCCCACCCATATATATTGTATTTTATGTAAATATATATCGTATTTTATGTAAGTATGGATAGGATCTGGTTTGAAAATATTGAGTAGCGTAACTCGACGCCGTGCTTTGTCTACCAAAGGAAATAATTACAGCAAATGGAAATAATCTTATAATTTGTAAAATAACATTGAAAGTGGTGAATATCTGTACATGAAAATATATATGAAAAAACTTTTATTGAGAGTATTTAGTAATTTTGTGAAAACTCAAAACAATGACGACAAAAAATTTATTCCTTAATTTACATGTCAGTATGCTTGACCACACTTATCTCAGAAACAACTGAACTGATTGCCCAATTGTTACTAGTTTTACCTTAAAATCATTCCAGTGAATGAAGTTCGTTTAGATCAGACACTGCAAGGTTACTTCCTAAATATTATTATACTTAAGTCCGTTATTTATTTGTCTTATAACAATTAATGTTTATTCACTAAAATGATAAAAGCAAAAATCTTTCTTATTTTACAAATTCACTCAATTGAGTTTTGCACACATCTCAGCTTTTTTTTATTTTTCACGCTGTATCCGACACATGCCAGTGTAGGTGGAAGGAACTCGAGAACCTAGTACTAATATAATCCGTTTATTTCCTCACTTACAATCAAATTTGAGGCAATGCGTGAGGAGTTGCGGAACTCAACACCGCGCTTTGCCTTGTTACCAGAGCGTTGAAATGAAATAAATAATATTTAATTTTCTCGAGAGGGAATCGAACCGCGTTAATAGTCGCACGCTTGTGATAGTTGAAACTTTATTGTGTTAAAATGAAAATAATTTAGGACACTCTTTATATTTTAGAAAATATAAAAAAAATTGATTGTGGTAGACTTTAACCAGGAAACTCTCTAAGTTACTAAACTACGTCAAAATTCTAATATCCTTGCTACAATTTGCTCTTGAAAATATTGTTCCCAATTTCACTCTGCCTACCCTACCATATGAAGCTGACAACAAAAATAAAGTGTCACACTTAAAGTAATTCAAATTAAACTTGCATACATGTAATACTAAATGCATTACAACAAGTACTCGTACTGCAGTCAAAATTTACATTAATGAACACAAAGTGCATCAGACGCCTTTGGCTTGTTCTAGCGGTGTGGAGATTAGATATGGAGTTAGACAAATCTTACCAACTTCGTGATTACCCATCTTATCTTTAATGAAGGCATAACTTGGCGCAAGGGGTTAAGCGGAATAATTTACGACAGTAAATGCGATAGGTTGTGAATTTGATTCCTGCTCTAGAAAATGAATTAATATTTTCATTTTAATTTAATGAAAATTACACTCTAATGGTCGTAAAATTCAGAATTTATATAGGTTTACTCGATTTTTACTATCCAGGTCGGTTCGAGCTAAGCCTGCTGAAATATTTATATAAACTACAAATGTAATTTTATTCTGATTTTTTGTATTCGTATGTTTTTTTCACACTTTAAGATATTTTTTTCCTATGTTTTAAAAATAGCTTGATAGAAACAAAGTCATCTAGGTGAAGAGAATATTTTAAAATATCCTTTGATTTTTTACATAGATAATAAGTCTAGTAATGCCCCATGTTTTAAAATATTATACTTCGCTATTAACGTGATAAATTCAACAAATTTTAAGGCATTTGAAAGTTACTCTTTTATTTTTCCACATTTGAGACTGGTTCAGTAACCAATTTTATAAAGGCATTTAATAATTTATATGTAAACTTTATTTATTATTATATTTAACTGGGTTTTTTCATGAAAAAGAAAATAAGCGCAAGAGTCACATGAATTTAAGTGTTTATCGCCGCCTTTGACCCTATAAATTAACAGTTTTCTTATATAAAAAAAATTACATCACGTGGAAAACTTAAAATTAAGGCACTATCCTCGTACGCCAACGCTGAAAATTACTTTACTTGATTAACTATAAAAAACAACAAATTTAGAATTTAGTATTATCATATTGTCGTTGTTTTTTATGGAGTTGTTTTTTTTTGCGGCCTGTCGTGGCACAGCGGCACAAGCGTGTGACTGTAACCGACTCTTCTGGGTTCAATCCCCAGTCGAAGAAATAAAATATTTAAATTTTCAATTTAAATATTTAAAATTTCATTTCTTCGCTCTGGTAATAAGGCAAAGTCCGGCGTTCAGTTCCACCACTCAACACGCAATGCTTCAAAATCTTCGGAAAGTGGGGAACGGAGTGCCTTAACACTAGGTTCCCGGGTTCCCTCTGCCTACCCTGCCTTGCGGAATACAGCGTGAAGCAATAAAAAAAAATATGGAAAAGACAAGGCAAGCCAGCATAAGGATCAGCCAATGGTAACTAATCACCGCCGCCCACGGCCCAGTGTAACACACCAGACTAGTCACGGCGGTCGCTTTTTTAAAGGGATCCATATCGCATGGAACACTGCCGCAGATACGCTTTTCCACAGAGGTGTGGCGCGTGGAAGGAAATTCAATCATATCTCAGCTTGCGACGTACGGTGCGGTTAGATAATTCGACGGCATAAACTAATTCAAACACTTCTCCAGAACATTACCCTTGATAAATACAGCAGACAACGAGGCGTCTCTACATAGAGCCAAATTGTCAAGCCCCTCACAGTTCAATGGATCCCCAAAGATTCGAACGGCTGTATGCCGTATACGACCAAATGGTTCAAACTGATACTGGAGTGCGCCAGCCCAGAGGTGAGAACAGTACTCCATAAAAGGCCGAACCTGAGTTCTATATAAGGCCAAATGGTTTATTGACTGAAAGTACTTTCTCGTTTTAGCGAATAAATCCATTAACGTCAACTTGACCTTGCTTTTCAGATGATCATGATACTGGTAGTCATTCGAAACGCCAAGGCCCAATATACTGATGCTGAGCGTGGTTTTAAGATGAGTGTTCTAGAAAACTGGTGACACGACAGAGGTTCTTAGAGGTTTTTTTTAAAAAAGAAAAGACACGGCACATGAGCCTACGGGTCACCTGATGGTAAGTAATCACCACCGGCCACAGCCCCATGTAACAACAGGGGAGATACAGGTGCGTTGCTGGTCTTCAAGGTGGATTGGCACTGGGGCCCGGAATTACCCAATGCGAAACGCAATGGCCAAAGCCACTAACGCCGGTTTTAGATGCCGGGGGTGGTAATAATCCGCTCGAGTGTGCCCATGCGGGTTGCCATTGCTCACAACGTGACTCTCTACACGTACTTTAGTCGCCTCTTACGACACTATCAGTGTCAGGGTGATCCTATTCTAAGCCGGAATCGCACGGCGAATAACACAAACTTATTTCTTCTGGGGGTTGAGTTGAACCAGGTTCCTTTCACTCCATAAAAATACATTTCTTAGGGACGCCTCCACAGAAGGGCCAACCTTATTTTGGTAACAGTCGACGTTTTCCCCAGAAAGACTTGCACTATTTTTCGTTTTAACGAGCATATTTTTATACAAATATGAAAAATGTACATATACATATGAAAAATGCAAATGTTTATTAGCAGGCATTGAGGAAACTAGGTATTTAACTAAATATCAAAGAAAATTTGCACTGCATTGGTATTTATTTATGACTGCTTTTAATAAAGTTTAGGAATGTTCATATTTACTCTACTTTTGTAAAATTTTTGTGAATGATTCCTGTTACATACATTGTCAGATTTTACAGTAGATTTTGAGATTACAGTAGATTTTGAGATTTGAGGCCTGTCGTGGCGCAGCGGCACAAGCGTTGCCTTTAACCGACAGGTTCTGGGTTCGATCCCCAGTCGAGGAAATGAAATATTTAATATTTTCAATTTAAATATTTAATGTTTTCATTTCTTCGCTCTGGTAATAAAGCAAAGCGCGGCGTTGAGTTCCGCCACTCAAAACGCAATGCCTCAAATTCGGCGGAAAGTGGGGAACGGAAGTGGAACGGAGTGTCTTGACACTACCCTGCCTTGTGCGGGACACAGCGTGAAGCTAAAAAAAAAATATTAAAAAAATTGAGATTAACGCTGTCAATTAAAAAAAAAATACTGTTCAGCTTTATAATAATAGTTTAGTTAGCTTAGAACTATTTAAGTACATATAAAGATAAAAATATAATATATCTTCGAATTATAAATTACAATTTCCTTTTATTTTTATCTTTATATGTACTTTTGTCTTTTTCTCTTTATATGTCTCTTTATGTACTGTACGTGATAATATTTCGATTCCATAAATAATGTGCTGCTACTCGTTATCTGCGCTCTCATTTTCATATGTATTTAAGTTATTATATTGGTGTATAGATATTGAAATGTTGCACAAATTATTTACTATATTGATTGTATCATAACGTAACTTAGTTAAGTAACTAAGTTACGCTAAGAGTACTAACTAAACACTACTACAAACTAAACATTTAACATAACTAATTGTTAATAAAAACAAAGACAAAAGGTAAAATCAATTTTTGTTACACGCAAGATACATGAGACGTAAAATCTTCCTTTCCACAATGTCCACTGCTCGTAGTCGTAAGTCAACAAGTTACACATACCAAACTAGGCTGAAATAATGACGCAGATTTCTCGCTTTGGAGCTCTAGGCAAGGATTTGTTACGTTATTTTGTATATGAAAATCGGACGAAAAGCAAAAGTAACAATTTGTAATTTTTTATTTTTAGTTTTACATCAGTTTCTTAGATGATTACATAATTACAAAGATCAAGAAAGATCAGAAAGAAAAGTGCTTAACCAATTTAATATTAACTTTATCTTATTGCCTGGTTGATGGAGTTATCGAAGATGGAAAGAAGTATGAAAATAAAAAGGACATATGATCTTATATGAAGTAGGATAGGCACATGGAACCTATGTAGGTTAAAACCCTGCACCCAATATGCTTTCTAATTTTCGAGATAATACATGTTAAATACCGGAACACTTGTCTCCTTCACACAACGAGGAAACGAAATATATAAAGTTGTTAATAATGTAGTCAAATAAATAAAACCATTTCAACGTCATTCATTCATCTAAAAGTATTTATTCATTTATATTGACAAATATTTTGAATTGTTCTATACGTATCGTTCTTCTGTGCTTTGTTGTTAATCTAAGGGCAGACCTCTGGTCGTTTGTAACAATCCTATCAGGTATTGTTACAAACGCAGCTGGCAGCTTAATTTAAGATGGAATCAACGCTTGGTGAGAATCTCTCAGTATCACGATGGTTTTTAATATGATATAATTTAAGCAGGTTCAAATTTCATACGTCAGACACAAACATAAACACAAATTATAAAGGGTTTCATGATTATATTAATTAAAGTTCAATAGAATTGGACTGATTATTGTAATAAATACAATATGGTATTTTAATATGATAAACAATTACACTATGATAAAAAACACAATATGATAAAAAAATTAATAGCTATATAAATATATAAAGAAAAATATAACTGTTCAAAGCATAGTACCTTTAAAAGCGGTGACTAACTATAAATAGATAAATAATTTTATACGGGTGATATAAAGAAAACAAACACTTCCTAAATAGCTTTACCTAAGATGAGGTATAGAGTTTTGATTCTATGAATGTGGATTTATCTCAGAGAAGTTCTCAAAATAAAAAATATTTACAATTCCTCACTCAAATAGAGATAAGGTTGACCTAGTACCGCTCATCAACAGGCACGATCTCGAATTCGATTTTTTTTCTGCGTAGACTTTTCTGACATGAAGAAAAAATATACAAATCTTAATATCTGTCAGTGACTGTACATAACCTTTTTATGTTAGCGTTAAAATGTAACATTTTTTATTTGAAACGTAATGAAGGAAAAGCGTGCTTCCTGTATCTTTTTGATGAGAATAAAACTACAATGTAATGTGCAGTTGCTAAGAAATGTACGTAACAGTGAATGGTGTGATTCAAGCTTGCCAGTCGAATAAATTTTAGTAGATTCAGTATCTGAAATATTGTTTAGCTTCCTGCTTTGCGTAAAGAAGAGTGTCGAGACGCTCTTTTTTTGCTCTTCAACTGTATTTGAAATCATACCCACTACAGCAAGAAAGTGAAAATAAATACGCTATGGTGGCTTCATTCACATAGCGACTACAAATTCTGTTCTTTTTTTTGTTGCATGAGTAAATACGTATTAAGTGACGAAACTCAAAGCTGCGTTTTACTTTATTGGCAGAGCGAAGAATTAAGAATATTAAATATTTTTTTTTTCGTTTGCGGCGTTGAGTTTCGCCACTCAACACGCAATGCCTTAAATTCAGCGGACAGTAGGAAAAGAAACGGCAAGTCTTAACAATTGGTTTCCTAGTTCTCTCTGTCTACCCTGTCGTGGCTCAGGGGCACAAACGTTTATTCACTCTTGTAATAAAGAAAAACGCGGTGTTAATTCTCACAACATAACACGTACTGCCTCTAATTCGGCGGATAGTTAAGAAAATAAGTTAAAAGTTTAAAAATGATAAGTAAAAGAATTCACACTATAGAGTATTTTTTTAAAAAAAAACCTTTTTTTACCTGGAGTTATCTCAAGCACCATGCTGGAAAAGATCGCACTAGTGAAGAGAGAACATTAAAACGTAAGGAAGTGAACCGGCGGTCTCAATTTTATTTTTATGGTGTTCCAGTTATCTTTCTTTAAGAAATTCAGTTCTGACACGTGAAATATATGAGGTTTAAAATAATATATGTGTGTTTCGACAGCCACATGGTCTGGTGGGAATTCGATGGTCGATATTTAGAATAATCTAGTGACTTCACTTAACAGTAGCTACAATGCAACTTAGAAAATGATCAAAATTTTCTATATTTCATTGGGAAGTTGTTATTGAAAGTATTTTTAATGATTTTTGTTTTTCAGCCTCACGCTCTAACCCACGTATACCAGAGTGGGCAGCGGGAAATTAGCAACCGAATAAATATTTCATTTCTTTGAGCGGGGATCTAACGTGCAACCTGTCGCATTTACCACGCCCAAGCCCACGCCCACGCTCACGCCCAATATTGTGGTGAAAGAATGCAGGCCCAGAGAATGTTTGCACAACATTGTACTCCTGCGAATCCTGATGTGGATATGAGAT
>DWMZ01002704.1:0-13728 GCA_018249855.1 Eueides tales michaeli | reverse complement strand
TATATATATATATATATATATATATATATATATATATATATATATATATATATATATATATATATATATATATATATATATATATATATATATATATATATATATATATATATAAATATATAAATATCTATCGTGGAATCGTGTTATGAGGCAGGGTAGGCAGAGGGAACCCGGTTACCTAGTGTTAGGACACTCCGTTCCACTTCCGTTCCCCACTTTCCGCCGAATTTGAGGCATTGCGTGTTGAGTGGCGGAACTCAACGCCACACTTTACCTTATTACCAGAGCGAAGAAATGAAACATTAAATATTTAAATTGAAAATATTATATATTTCATTTCCTCGACTGGGAATCGAACCCAGAACCTGTCGGTTACAGCCACACGCTTGTACCGCTGCGCCACGACAGGCCTCAAAATAATAATATATTATTATTATTACTTTACTCTGGTTTATACTTACATAAGTAAAGCGCGGCGTTGAGTACCGCCAAATGACACGCATTGCCTCCAGAATTCGGCGTAATGTGGGGAACGGAACGGTTTTAACTTTTAGGTTCCCAAGTTCCCCCTCAAAAGAAAAAAAAATCACTATACGATACTAATAAAAATAACGTTACAAATTTTTACCTTAACAGCGGGACAAATGTGTATATAATAAATTGGTCGGGTAGCACTTTATGAACTCCTTCGCAAAGTCCATACATAAATATATATACAGATACAAGTATATATAAGTATGTCTGTCTGTCTTTGGTATATTTTGAATAGCTGGGAAACTAATTTTAAGACACTCCGCCCCCATTAAGAGTACTTCCGTTCCCTAATTTCCACTCAATATGAAAACTTTTAGATACAATAAAAAAGAAAATATAAACGCAAGTGTGTGGTCACTCATATCTCAAAAATTACTAAACCTATTTTTACTATTTTTTAAGTGTTACTCCACACTTAGAAAAGAAAAATACTAAATTTAAAAACGTATAAAAATATGAACGTAGCAGGATTTAAGCTCGCTAATAACATACATAAGTTTGTAACAAGCGTATAAGAATTTCGACGGAGCTCGGTGAGAACGTATGGCTTAGTTGGTCTGAGCGCTTGGACGGTATCCAAGAGGTGCGGGTTCAAATACTGCTTCGTTCAAATTTTTATACTTTTTTAATTTAGTATTTAGTACTTACTAAGCTGATTCTGATGAATTTTAGAGTTCTTTAAATTATAATTTACCTGTATAATTTAAATAAAAAAAAACATCAAAAAAATATTTTCAATTTTCGAGAAATTATTGTAAAAAAAATAAATATACTAAATTTATATCAAAATATCGATTTAATAAGTAGTATTCGATAACACATGATATATTTTCATAAAGTCTACATAACTCCAACAAAAAAGCGCCGACTTTCTTAGTACTTCAAGTTTTATAAAATTTAAAAAGCCACAGTCACAAAAAAAGCTTTCTATTAAAAAACCTGCACAAAAATCGGTTTAGACCATCAGGTGTTACAAACAGACAGACGGGCCAAACACATAACATCACTTTGCGACGGTGGTTAAAAAAGGCACGCAAGGTGAACATAATGAAATGGGTCGCAAATTACAATGTCTAATTTGTGTCTTATATTATATTATCTCTTAGCTATTTTTTTTTTATTTTTATCAACGATGGGACGGGACTCTATTTATATTATAGAATATTAGAAAAGTATAGTGTCTTTAAGGTCTGCTTTCTATAGAATTCTTTAAAAATCCTGAGGTCTATTGAGGCACAGGGGCATAAGCATGCGACTGAAAATGGGGCAGGTTATGGGCTTAATTCCCATTCGAGAAAATTAAATATAAAATATTTTCATTTCCACGCGCTGGTAAAGAGGCAAAGTGCGGCGTTAACTTCTGCCATTCAACACGCATTACCTCAAGAATTACACGGAAAGCGAGGAACGGAAGTGGCTTAATGAGATCGGAGTGTCTAAACACTAGGTTCCCAGGTTCCCTCTGCCTACGCTCTAGCATTCGCCAAAAAAAAACCAATCAAAAACACAAGCAAATCCACAAAATAAACTAAGTTAAGAACTAACTTGAACATTTTATTACAAGTTTTTGACAGCCCGAGCAAAATATTACCGATGTATTGTCATACAAAAATATTTGTAAAAAAAAAATAAAAAATACACTTTAAAGAACAAATTTTAGTGTCTCGATATGCCTTTTTTTGGCCTTTTATAGTATTTTATTATACTTTGTTGGTAACTTTGTGTATAGCCGCACAGTGGATGTGACAAGGGTAACAGCTTCAAACTTGAGTGAGGCAATTTTTTATTATAAGCTTCACGCTGTATCCCGCACAAGGCAGGGTAGGCAGAGGGAACCCGGGAACCTAGTGTCGAGACACTCTGTTCTCCACTTCCGTTCTCCACTTTCCGCCGATTTTTGAGGCATTGCGTGTTGAGTGGCGAAACTTAACGCCGCGCCTTATTGCCAGAGCGAAGAAATGAAAACATAAAATACTTAAAGTGAAAATATTAAATATTTCATTTCCTCGACTGGGGATCGAACCCAGAACCAGTCGGTTCTGGGTTCGACAGGCAACGTTTGTACCGCTGCGCCACGACAGGCCTCATTTTTTTTTTATAAAAAATATTATTTTTAATTTTTTTTTTATTACTTATAAAAAAAACAGAAAATAACTTTTAAAATTGGATTGCCATTTCTTTGTAATTTTAAGGTTCCTTACCCAAAGTGTGAAACAGGCCTCTATTACTGAGACTACAGTTTTCCCATTTGTTTGTCTGTCACCAGGCTGTATCGCAAGAACTGTGATAGACAGTTGAAATGTTCATAGATCATGTATATCATGTAGGCCCGCTATAACAAAATGAGACATACCTTTTTTGACATTTTAAAAAAATAATTTTACGGAACCCTTTTTGTACGAAGCCGACTCGCACTTCGCTGGCTTTTTATTTCTTATTAAAAAAAATGTAACATTTTTGTCCTATAACGACTTAGAAATTTTTATATATATATATATATATATATATATATATATATATATATATATATATATATATATATATATATATATATATATATATGCTTAGATGTGTGTGTTTTTTCAAAGTGGCGTTGAGTTCCGCCACTCGACTCAACCCAACTCAACAATCTAAAGCTCAACGTAAAATTTGGCGAAAAGTGGGAAACGAAAGTACGAAAACAGGTACCCTAGGTCCTGCGATATGCGTGAAGATCAAAAACTAAGCAGACTAGAAACATACATTACATTATCTTATTTTTTAATATTACATAATTATATTAATGTAAAACTCCGGCGTTAACTTCCGCAACTAAACCAATCGAAATGCAATGTCTCAAAAATTTTGTGGTATGGGGAACGGAGTGTCTTAACACTAGGTAGCACCAGATTTGAACCCACAACCGCCGCATATGCACTTAGTCTGTTTATAACAGGATGGGGTCGACAAAAACAAAATTAATAAATTAAAATGTAATCATTTAATAATTCACGCTCCACGAAAACAGCTTTAAAGCTATATAAATAAATATTGTAAAAACACACGCAAATTTTCCGTTTTTACGTCGTTATTGACTTCATAATTACTGAACATTCCAGACTTTTGCGTGTTAACTGGCGGAACTCAACGCCGTACAACCAAAGCTTGAATCAAAAAGAAAACTTTTCTGAGGCCTGTCGTGGCGCAGCGGCACAAGCGTGTGACTGTAACCAACAGGTTGTGGGTTCGATCCCCACTCGAGGAAATGAAATATTTAATATTTTCAATTTAAATATTTAATATTTCATTTCTTCGCTTTGGTAATAAGGCAAATCGCGGCGTTGAGTTTCACCACTCAACACGCAATGTCTCAAATTCGGCGGAAAGAGGGGAACGGAAGTGGAACGGAGTGTCTTAACACTAGGCTTCCAAGTTCCCTCTGCCTACCCTGCCATGTGCGGGATACAGCTGAAGCTGATAAAAGCTTTTCTGTATGATTGTAAACACCACGGTTGTAGATTCGATGCCACACGGCGGACTTAATTAGAATATCTTCATTTCTGTAAGTCAATACTCAATATATCAAAAAGAGAACAGAGTATTTTAACACTATGTTCCCAGGTTCCCTCTGCCTACGCTACTATGTGACAGATCGATAAACTCATAAATTTTAGTTCCTGAGATATGCGCATTCAACCAATCATTTTATTAAAGTTTGATTAATACAAGACAGTGTTAAGATCAATCAGCTTCACGCTGTATCCCGCACATGGCAGGGTAGACAGAGGGAACTTGGGAACCTAATGTTAAGACATTCTGCTCCATTTTCGTTCCCCACTTTCCGCCGATTCAACGTGCTTTTTTTTGCATTGTTACCAGAGCGAAGAAATGAAACATTAAATATTTAAATTGAAAATATTAAATATTGCATTTCCTCGAGTGGTCATCGAACCCACAACCTGTCGGTTACAGTCACACGCTTGTGTCACTGCGCCACGACAGGCCTCAGGAGGAGATTAAGCTCCGCCATTCGAGCTTAAAGTGGTAAACCGGGAAGCTAAGCAAGAACAATTTAAAAGCCGCCAAAGCCAAAATGAGACGTCCACTAATTTATAGCCTACACATAAATAAATAAAATAAACATAAGTTTTATACAGAAATATCGAAAAAACGCCACAGAAGGGCTATTCTTCATACGATTGAGATAGTATCGGAGTGGTTTTTTTTTTTCATTATTCAATAAAAGATATTATCTAAGGACACCCGGTTTAAGACCTATGAGAAAGGAGGTTTTTTAAAAATTTTTAGGGTTCTCTACTTCAAAGGTTCACTTTCTTGTCCATTTGTCCGTCTGTTTAGATATATTTTTTAAGATTCCGTAGAAATATCATATAATAATATTCTGGTACAAGTTTTCTTAAAGTACAGAAAAAAACAATCTTCTAAGTCAATGCAATCAAAAGATACCAGCATTTAAGTATTGCGTTTACTAAATTTTATTTAAAAGAAGGGACAACTCACAATAGAAATAAAGAAGAAATATTTAGAAAAATGCCATTACAAAGTTATATTGGAGGTTGGTTTAATACAAAATAAGCGCATACGCCTGCAAATTCAAATTTGACATCTTTCATAAGTTGTACTTCCCGTTGTATTTCCTGTAATTCCTACGGAACCTCTGGTGGGCGAATCCGTCTCGCACTTAACCAATTTTTTAATTTTTTTTATTTGTCTCGTTCCTCTTTTTTCAAAATAAAGTATCAAAGTAAACATTCTAAGCATCCGTCGTAGGATATCATTTTTAAATTCTTTATGATCTCCGCCCGAGTCATAACTGGTTGAAAAAAATGTGCTCTCCATCCCTTTCTTTTGTATGTAAATAGAAAGAGAGGTACGATGCGGAGATTTGTCTACAGATTTGTAACATGGCTGTCGCTTTTTGTTATTGAAATTTTAACTTTAGAATATTTGTTTTTCAGTTATAAAAATTGATTATCATCAAGTAAATATTTAGTTGAGGTACATCATGATCGGGGTACACACTGGTAAGCAAAGTGCGGCGTTAAGTACCACCATTCAGTACGCAAAGTCTCCATATTTTTACGATGCCTGTGGAACGATAACGCTAGTTTCTCTCTGTTTATTCTGCTATATGCGAAATAAAAAAGAATATATTACTTTACTATATTGAAAAAATTACACTATCTATATGTTTACAAAAAAAAAGTAATAATTAGACAATACGCTTAAAACTATTTTCATATTACTATTGATATATATAGTGAAACCGGAGGGTTTTAACTGGCTGATATAGTGTCTTATCTGCCAGATAAGCAATATATCTTTCGCGTTGTTGACTCCCCGTTACGATTGTTATCTGCCAGATAAGATGTAAGGGAATTTGATAGTGACACAGACAAAATATACGCAGCTTCTGTCTGTGTGATAGCATTAATTGTCAGATAACTAAAAAAAATGGCCCTAAATATATCTTAAAATATGTCAAAATTGCGGAAATCAAATTACATATTACATTTTTAGCTTCACGCTGTATCCCGCACACAATGGAGCAGGACTGCGTTTTGAGTGACGTAACTCAACGCCGCGGCTTGACTTGCTGGAGCGAACAAATGGAAATATTTAATACTTCAGCCGTATTATTATTTATATAATAACAATAATTATATGTGTCATAATATTATTATGTAAAACATGTACACTTTTTACTGGATAACAGTATGAACAGAGATTTTTAACACTCCGCTTTCCATGCACCACCCAATTCTAGACCTATCTATAGAGTGGCGAAACTCAACGCCGCGATGTATATACAAATTATTATACATTTTAAATGAAAACATATTTAAACAGATTAATCGCATATATTGAACTATAGACTTATATGTATATATATATAGTTGAAATATAAATTTTTCCTTGAAGGGAATCGAACCTATATCATCGCGTTTACGGCTTTCTCTCTTCTCATTTTTTTCTTCTATATCTATCTCATTCCCACAATCCCTCCACAGATTATGTCCAAATCCGAAGCGAAAAAGAGAAACAAAATTAAACAAGACACATTCTTTTATTTGATACTTAACTTTTTTTTTAAATACGGACATCCCGCGGCTTCTCTTATCTATGGTTATGATAATATCGTAATATGTTTAAATAAGTTTATGCGTGAGGCCTGTTGTGGCGGAACGGCACTAGTGTGTGACTGTAACCGACAGGTTGTGGGTTCGATGCCCACTCGAGGAAATTAAATATTTAATGTTTTCATTTCTTCGCTCTGGTAGCAAGGCAACGCGCGGCGTTGACTTCCGCTACTCAACACGCAATGCCTCAAATTCGGCGGAAAGTGGGGATCGGAAGTGGATGGAGCGTCTTGACACTAGGTTCCCAAGTTCCCTCTGAGTGAAGCTGAGTGTATGTGAATAAATCTGTAACCGATCACTGTCTGTACATGGGAGATATATAAAAAAAAACTTACGTTCTTATAATAATTTCTCGATGTGATAAATTAGTGCCTAAGATTGTGATATATTTTCTCAAAAACGGCTATCAGATTTATCAATATAATATTTTGGCAACATTCCCTATATATATATAAATATATATATATATATATATATATATATATATATATATATATATATATATATATATATATATATATATATATATATATATATATATATATATATAGTGGGGAACGGAAGTGGAACAGCGTGAAGCTAAAAAAAAAGCTATTATAGTAAATTTGCATGGTTTTTAAGTCATATTAAGTTAATCTAAGCAATAGTTATGTGTTCAAGCTATATAATATTCAAGCTCCTACCTGCGGTTTCACGCACAGACGTTAGCTAGAGGAAACATCAGGTTCCCAGCGTTAAAGCACTTCCGTTTGGACTTCTTCCTTCCTTCCTTCCAAAGTGAACTGACTTTAAGACGTCGAATTCCGAAGGAATTGCGTGTAAGTGGCATAACATAACGCCACGATTGGTCCGTGGAGCAGAGCCAAGAAATGAAAATAATCAATATTTTCTTTATTTTCCTTAAGAATCAAATACATATATACAACCTGGTTGATGTTGTACAAGAGCCTTTAAAGAACGATTTTTACGCAAAAACTACTGAACAATTTTAGATGAAACTTTAGAACAATATAGCTTATATATCATAATAACACATAGAGTACAATTTATGTAAACATTTTGTACAAGATTAAGCGGGCGAAGCCGCGTATAGGCCACTAGTATATTATAAAACCTATATATATACATATATCTAACATACAATATAATAAATAAATGAAATTGTTAAGCATTTAAATTTTTAAAGTAATATTTGAGACACGCCTATTTGTCTCGCCGTATGAGGTCGCCTCAAAAAAGGATACCAAGTTACACTTGTAATAAAATTGTAAACTTAACTGACGTTTTGTTGTCTTTGATGGTAGCGGGTTTGATTATAAATGGTATGATTTATTTCATTTTTTTTTATTACGCAGAATAGGCAGAAGGAGGCCACTGTTAAGACGTATTACGTATGGAATTACGGAAATTAACGCCGCGCTATATTCTTGAGATATTGTGCGTTGAATTACGTAATTTAACGCCGCGCTTTGTTAGCAAAACGAGGAAATTTAAATATTGAATAATTAGTTTCCCTGAGTGGGAATCAAATCTGCTGTGGCGTTTACACCGACACGCTTAAACCACTGCGCCACGAAAGCCTAAAATAGTATTTTTTTTTGTAGTTTCACGCTGTATCCCGCACAAGGCAGGGTAGGCAGAGGGTACCCGGGAACCTAGTGTTAAGACACTCCGTTCTACTTCCGTTTCCCACTTTCCGCCGAATTTGAGGCATTACGTGTTGAGTGGTGGAACTCAACGCGGTGTTTTGCCATATTACCAAAGCGAAAAAAGGAAACATTAAATATTTTAAATTTAAAATATTAATTCGAACCCAGATCCTGTCGGTTACAGCCACACCCTTGTGCCGGTGCGCCACGACAGATCGCAAAATAGTATAGCACCTGCATTACTGCGCTGATATGTATGTATGCGTTTAAGAGCTTGTATGGTTGCACGCACTTATCTCAGGAACTACTGTTCACGATTGAAATATTCTTCTTGTGTTAAATACTTCATTTATATATATATATATATATATATATATATATATATATATATATATATATATATATATATATATATATATATATATATATATATATATATATATATATATATCATTACATCAATCGTTTCTACAATCACTGTGATTACAAATCAACCCAAACCCAAATTAACACTCAAAATGTGACATGTGTCATGACACAATTCTTCCATAGTTGTTTTCTTTTGACCACACTAGTAAAGTTACTCATAGAATATATATAAATATATATATATATATATATATATATATATATATATATATATATATATATATATATATGTGTGTGTGTATTAATTTAGTAATCTATACTTATAATATATCTGTAGCCGATCACTGTCTGTTCATTGAAGATATATTAAATAACATCTTATAGGGGGGCGTTTATTTATGTAATATGACATAAAAAAAACATGTTTTGTCTGTTTGTCTGTTTATAATATAGCCACAATGTTTTTATTAATAAACCTAAAATTTTAATTTTCCATATAAAAATGACTTACAAGTGATAATATTATTAGAACAAGAAAATAATTATTAAATATTATGAAAATATTGAATTCCCTTGAACAGGAATCGAACCCAAAATCTCCCATTCACAATTTTAGCCCACAAATCCCCGAAAAAAAACCACATCTCACCAGCCAAATTAAGCATGTAACCCCAATAAAAGCTCTGCCTGTGGAAACCCTCGATTTGCTGGAGCGTGGCCGCCTCCAGGTCCTTGCGGAGGGTCCTCCGCCCCCCGGACTTGTCCGAGATGAGGGCCTCCAGCTGGGTGCGGACCATGTACAGCTGCGTGGACGACGGTCCTGGGTTGGAGTAAAAAACAGCTTTATTCACAAATAGTGTCGCTGAAACTTCCCGTAAATTAGTCAATGATACTTGCGTTGGGAATGGCTTGCTTCTCCGTTGGACACATTTCAGATTAACTTACTATAAAAGTACTGAAGAAAATTCAAATTCAAATTCGGATCCAGATCACGATCCAAATTTCGATTAACATTCAGATTCAAAATCAAATTCAGATTAAGGTGAACACGAAGATGAAGGTGAAGATGGTGTAGGTGCAGGTGAAAGTGAAGGGTAAGATTCAGATTCAAATTCAAATTTTATTCAACATATGATGTTCCAAGCTTTGCATGTTGAACGTCAAACAAGTTACCACCGGTTCACTGAAGTTACTGCCTCAAACCTGACTCACAAGCAAAGAACGAGGCGGGACGTGTCTATTCTTTTTAACCAACTACTTTAAGTGACAATGAAATACCATTATCGGCACCAAATTTTTGGTTTGAAAGGTTTTATACTTGGCATATATGTTTTTGAGTCAGTGTAAAAACAACAGTAAGATCCGAAAAGGTATATCCCTATTATTTACTATAAAAAAATATTTTTTTACTAAAAAAATTAAGAAATCCAATTTTTAAAATTTACAGTCCAAAATTGACTACCAAAATGGGTTCAGAACTCCTAAAACCCAACTAAATTTGTAGGAATTTCCGGTAATACTCAATTTGTGTTTTTCTAAGCTTACTATTAAACATAGATGCCAAAGAAAAAAGCCAGATATGGCCTAAAATTGGTAATTTTGTTTTTTTTGAAATATATGCTAGAACATTTTGTATTTTATTTATATATATATATTCACGCTGTATCCCGCACATAGCAGGGTAGGTAAAGAGAAGTTGGTAACCTAGTGTTAAGACACTCCGTTCCCCACTTTACGCCGAGTTTGCAGCATTGCGTGTTGGCGGAGCTTAATGCCGCCTTTTGCCTTGTTACCAGAACGGACAAATGAGAATATCAAATATTTAAATTGAAAATACTAAGCTTTTCATTTCCTCGAGTGTGTCGTTTACACGGTGGTGCCGCCGCGTCACGACAGACCTCAAATTAATAATATACACAATTAATTTTTTTCTTTTTTCACTAAGATTCGAACCGCCACTCACCTACATTGCGTCTGGGCACTTTAATAGTAAAACTAGCCTCCGCATCCTTCTTCCCACGCAACGCGGGGTCCTGCTGCGGTTCACAACCGCGCGCCCAATCTCCGCAAGTTTCGCGGACCGACACTATTATACTGAGACAAAAGGTGTCCAAATAAGTAAGTTTATTAAATTTTTTTTATTAAAACTAGGTAAAGCACAAAACACATTCTTATCTTTAAGAAAAAAAATATTTTTCAGTCAATAAAAAAAAACTAAATAAATATTATCATCATTTGATTTTCTCCTAATCTACCATATAGGGGCCGTCCATTAATCACGTGATGTTCTTTTTTGAATTTTTTAAAACCCCCCCCCCCCCCCCCCCCACCCCCCACCCCCCCCCCCCCCCCCCCCCCCCCCCCCCCCAATACTCAAAATCGCGTGTATATGTCCATTTTTCCACTGCTTCTTCTTGAAATAACTATTGAACGCGTAGAAATAATCGATTACTGTAAAGTGCACCTTAAAGCTGATAAAATTAGCTTCAACTTAAATATAATAGGCATGATGACAAATTTTTAAATCCTATTGATTAATGTTTATAGAGCTCTTCGTTTGCCGAATAAAATTATATTTTAGCCAAATACTAAGCATAAGTTACAAAATTTTACACTTTTTTGTTTGAAAAAAATATTGGGCGCTAAAACGCGCTCAGGTATCATGGCGGTCGCTATGACGTCACGTCTACACAGTGTTAAGGGGTGTCCACTTTCACAAAACATCGATGTTTTTTTCCATTCGATATATCGAAACTATACATCGATATCTTACAATGTATTGATCGAAAGCATCGATATTTTCCACACATCGAGTACTTTAATGCTTACATACATACTTTTTACTTTGCGAAAAAAATATCGATACATGTATGCGATATATCGTTTCAATCCGATATTATCGAATCATCTAGTATCGAATGTAATATCGATATATTTCATCCGATATACCAAATATCGAATCAAATTCCATTTCTTTATATTATATTTACTTATTCTTTTAAATCTGCAACATTGTCAACTTGAGTAAAAATAAAACAAACAAATCCATAACATTGATAACTAGCCTTTGAATAACGATACGCAGACATGATATAATAGGGCAGCGCTAGTAGCAAAACTTTTATATTCTGTGGTTCTGGTAGCATTTGGACTACCCACACGCCAACTTTTCTATATATTTTTTCTTACAATAAAGATAAATAAATAAAATGGTGTCCATGGTCCTTTGTTTTGGAACTACTGGTCATTCATCATTGGTTTAATTTTCAGTGCAATATAAATACAAGTAGCCTTGCCTATAATAAAAGTAGCCTTTTTTGTTTAATATAGTTAACGATAATTAAAAGTGTTAAGTGTATAACATATATAAAAGTAGCTTTTACAAATTGTATATAAGAATCGAGCTGTGATAATTATATTTTGTTTTGCTAATTAAAGTTTACGATTCAAACAGTAAGTATAACGTGTTTTTAATGAAAGTACTATGAATTTAATAGTATAAAACAACAAATAATGGAAGGTTTTAGTATTTATTAGTGTTAATTTTGCTGATATTTTAAAAATATCGATATATTTGTTCGATATATCGCAAAGTATCGTTATAACAGTTCGATATATTATATCGAAAAAATATCGATATTTCTTTTGTATGAACATCCCTAGACAAGAATGTTATGTCGACGTGACGTCACGACTTTGACTGGTGTTTCGTTTAAAATGGCCGACCGATTGCTTTTTAAGCTTTTATTTGATTAAAAAACATGTTAATCTGTTTATTAAAGTGAATAAGAAAATGTTATTTACGATTTTTAAAATATAATTGAGAATTCGAAAAGTTCTTTTCTTTGATTCTTTCATACTGTCATCATGCCTATTATAAGCGAAAAAAATATCACCTCTGTGATCATTATCAGAATAATAGTGAAAAAAATTTACTCTTGCACTACGCGTGTGAACAAAAAATAAATACACGTGATATTTTTGCACCCCTCCCCCTTCCTCCTCCCTACCTCCCCCCTACCCCTTGTGATATTTCGTTACTTTTGGTGAACCCCCTCCCCCCTCTCGAGCTTCACGTGATTAATGGACGGCCCCATACGAGATAAAAAGTGAACATAAAGAAAAAAACAATTTACACTCACCTATCCTCTAATCTACCATACATGAGATAAAACCTGAAAAACAAAAAAAAGAAAACATCACCACCCACCCACCTCCTTATCAAATCCTTCTTATTCTTAATCGCCTTCCTGAGAGGTTCCCTCAGGAGTAACTGCACGAAGTCCTGCAGCTCAGCGTATATGGACCTCCGGGCGGCGTCCGCGAACACCGTCTCCATCCTCGCCATGAGGACCTGGAGACCCTTGATCATGGCGATCACCTCGATCATCGCGAATTTCTCTTCCGATGTGTAATTGTAGCGGGTTGCCTGTAGTAAAAAATCAGGTTCCGTTGCAAAAGAGGAGAAAACGGAATTAAAAAAAAATATTCCGTTGCACAAAGGAGAAAACGGAAAGTTGTTTAAAGTTGTTATTTACACTTAGGATAGAAAAACACTTGTTTGGGTTCCGCACCATAAATATGAAAAGGTTTTTTTTTAGTTTCACGTTTTACTGTTTTTAAAGTTGTTATCGACACTTAGGATAGAGAAATACTTATTTGGGTTCCGCACCATAAATATGAAAACTTTTCCTTTTTAGTTTCACGTTTTACTGTTTTAAGTTGTTATTGACACTTAGGATAGAGAAATACTTATTTGGGTTCCTCGCCAGAGATATGAAAACGTTTTTTTTTTAATTTCACGTTTTACTGTTTTTGAACTGTCAGTTAGGATTGAAAAATACTTATTTGGGTTCCGCGCCATAAATATAAATACGTTTTTTTTTAGTTTCACGTTTTACTGTTTATAGACACTTAGGATAGAGAAATACTTATTTGGGTTCCGCACCATAAATATGAAAACCTTTTTTTTAGTTTCACATTTTACTGTTTTTGAAGTTGTTATCGACACTTAGGATAGAGAAATACTTATTTGG
>DWMZ01002703.1:0-13729 GCA_018249855.1 Eueides tales michaeli | reverse complement strand
AATAGACCTCTTAATATATAAAAGTAATAGCAACAATTTCGAATTCCTTTACAAAATATAACACAGAAGCTTAAATCTTTTCATAAAACGTGTTTGACACAGCGCCCGGAAAATTTTGGCAGACCGGATAACGGCCAATCTCGCGATACTATTACGCGACAGTACAATCTACATGTGGCAAACTGAATTAAACGACTGTTGTGACTGTATGTACACAAATTGTGTTCACAAAACTTTTGTACTAACATATTACTTGGTGCATGTTTTGAATATTATAACAGCTTCACGCTGTATTCAGCATATGATAGGGTAGGCAGAGGGAACTTGGGAACCTAGTGCTAAGACACTTTGAGTTCCCCATTTTCCGCTGAAAGCGAGATACTGCGCGTTGAGTTGAGGTTATTAATGTGTTGAATATGAAACATTTACCATTTTTATTTCTTCGCTCTGGCTACAAACCGAAGTGTGGCGCTTAGTTACGCCAATCTACAGTATCTCGAATTCGGTGAAATTTAAGCACTCCCGTTACCCACTAAGGGAGTGTTTTAATACAAGCAGAGTGTTCTAACACTATGTTTCTAAATTCTATTTGCCTACGCGCCCATGTGCGGGATGTAGTTTAAAGCTGAAAAACAAATACACATTGAGTTAAAGACCTCCACGATATTTTTCATTGTTTAATAAAAACGTATGCTTTCGTAATCAACGTAACAAAAGATTTTTTATTATTACCAAAAGTAATGAAGCCTGTGTGGCGCAGGGGTATAAGAGTATGATTGTAAGCGCGACAGGTTCTGGGTTCGATCCACGCTAGACGAAATTAATATACTTTCCTAAATAAATATATAATATTTTAATTTCTTTCTTTTTCCGTGACTCAACAAGCAATGCCTTCTATCGGCGGAAAGTGGGGAATAATGCGCTTCCCACTTTCTGCCCAAATTCTCCCTTCCTATCCTGCCATGTGCGGGATACAGCGTGAAGCTGAAAAAAACCAGAAACAATTGATAAGAACAAGCGTTTCACTGAATCGGCGACTTTTCATAATGCCACATTTTCAAGTAAAAAGTGCCATTTTACAGCAATTCCGCTAATAGTAGTTTAAAGTTCGACAAAGAGTTTACAGCGTTAGGTTTTGAGGAAGTATATTTTGTAAGTCTTAGATATTTTTACTGAAATTCCTTTAAATGTTTTTAGTTTTAAGACAATCTATTAAGTACTATATTTTTAATTATTTTTTATTTATTTTCACGGGTTTCTGTGTATATAATAAGGTAAGTATCGGAAACCTAGTAATAAAACCACTTCATTCTCCATTTGATTATATGTAAATGAAATATTTAATATTTTCAATTTAAATATATATTATTTTCATTTCTTCGGTCTGGTAGTAATGCAAAGCACGGCGTTGAGTTCCACATAACATGCAGTATCTCAAATTCGTCGGAAAGTGGATTACGGTGTCTCAATACTAGATTCCCAAATATCCTCTCTTTGCGGGATATAACGTCACTCTTCATTTTTCTACCTGATTACCGTGATATTGCGTGTGAAATGGCGGATTTTAACGTAAAATTTACTTTTGTCACTAGAACAAGTAATACAAATAATAAAAATAAGTAATTTATACCTTATAATCTTTGCGTTTACAGGCATACGCTGTGTTGCTGGGTCACGATGACTCCAGTTATTTAATTTCACTCATTTTATGCTTAAAGCATTTTGTAAAGTGCTTATACGATAACTTATAAATATTATTTTCCAAATACTGTAAATGATTTTGTTTGTAAGAGGAGCGAGTTTAAATCACGCTACATTTAAATTTCTATAAGAAGAAATATAGTAGATACTTATTTTCTAAATATATTACTTCTTATTTTCTCATAAAATAGTAACTACACATTTTTAACACCGTTTGTGAAAGTGTTATTGTTATAATTGTTTTAATTTTGGCTAAAAATGCTTTAATTCTGTTTTATTATCATTTCTTTTAGTTACTGTGTTGGTTGGTTATATTAAAAAAAAAATCGGGCCAAATTGCAGAAAAAAAACTTTTATTAAACCTCTATATCGCACATGCCAGGGTAAGCAAAAGGAACTTAGGAACCTATTGCTACTTTTTTCCGTTAGCTTCTTACCACCGTGCTTGAGGCATTGCATGTTGAGTGGTGAAACTCAACGCCGTACTCAAACCAAAACAACTGAAATGAGATATTTCAAACATATCGTGGCATTTCTTAATACTATACTCGCCTCACAAAAGTTTTCGTGACAAGCTAACTCGGCAACAACGACAGTACCGACACTTGTAACATGTTCAAATCCATTAACGCAAGGTAACGGTTTTAATAAATTTTTAACCAAAGAAAAAGACAATTGAAGCTACTCATCTTTCTTATAACAATTATATATATAAAAAAAACAAAACAAACAAAAAAATTAAGTCATTAAGCAATTTTCTATCTCTGGTATTATGACAAAGCGCAGCGTTGATTTCCACCATCCTTATTTGCTAACCTATCCTGTAATACGGAGAATATAGTTAAAAACTGAAAAAAAGGAAAAACAAATATTTATGCATAATTTTGATATTTTTTAAAAAAGTTTTTCCACACAAAAAGATATTGAAAAGTCACTCATTTATTCAAGAGCGCGAAACATCGATAAAGCGTAGCGCAATTTGAATATCTAAATTGGTCACCCCGAAGTTCGATCATTACTGCTTCTTACCTGTTAATTTTTTCTTCGTAATACTCTGTAATTTATCGTCGATGCGTGACTCGACGCTTGAGATGTGCAAGGTTTTAGTTCATTTTTTTTCAGCTTCACGCTGTAGTCCGTACACTCTATACCCTGTCAGGGTACGCAGAGGGAAATTGGGAACTTAGTATTAGGGCTTTTCATTCCGTTCCCTACCTTCCACTGATTGGGAACCTAGTGTTAATAAACTTCGTTTCATTCTCAACTTTCCTGTGAATTTGGGGTTGTCGAGTAGCGAAACTCTACGCCGCGTTTTGCTTTGTATCCATACTCCTTTAAATTATACTATTTATATACAGAGTTTACGTATAAAGGAAGTTTTCAAGTAGGAAAACAGGTACTTTGTGATTTATCGACCCCTGAGATTCTCTCAGCCGCGTTAGGTGCAAAGCTATTAAGGCTCTTAGGGAATTCCTTGTTTATGAACTTTGTTGCAGGTTCAAATATTCGATTATACATACCGAGTCTACTTGGAGATATATATACATATATCTTGGGTCAAAGGTGTATCAAAGGTTATGGATTCGATCCCTACTTGGAGGAATTAGTTTGTTCCATCCTCACTCCTTATATTATTATGGATCTACAACCATTAAGACTGTACCTTATTTCTTATTATTAATTTATATTGATATAAACAATGAGGTCATCGTTGCTCAAGGGTATGACTGTAAACGTAACGATTTCTACTCGCAAGATCGAAATTATTAATATTTTCATTTCTACATACTGGTAATAAGGCACAGTGCAGCGCTGAGTTTCATCAAGAACTTTAGAGGGGAACAGAAGAGTCTTAATGTGAACGGAGTTTCTTAACGCTAGCTTTCCTCTGCCTACCATGCTAAGCACGGAATATGGCGTGAAACTAAAATAATCAAAGTGAAGTTTTACCTTTATTTTACACTTATATGTGTTTGTACGTAGGATTTTTCACGTGACATAAAAGTTCACAATCATTGTCGTATAAGTTTATTTAAAATTAATTCTGTACAATTATATAAAATTATACTTTTATATTAATGATCTGCTATTAGACAACAGATAAATGGAACTACGTGGCATAAAACAATGAATATTGACGAGGTTCCTTCAAAGGTTCCTTGGCAGTGGGCCACTAAGAAAAAGAACTATGGACCGATAATGAAACTGAAACTCTACATTTAAAGTCACTCTATCAAATCGATATAACTCCTAAACACAAATTATGCAATTAATAGGGTACGGAAACGGTGTAATTTTACAACTGGCTGTTATGGCAGATTTTATTCGCGTTTTACGACTGCGCCGTTGAACGACTTCATTCCAGTACTGGTAATCGCTATTACCATTCATGTTTCAATGTTTAAGGCAGTCTGAGAAATGTTGTTTTGTGCTGTAATATTGCGTCCGTCGTGGCGCAAGGGCATAAGTGTGAGACTGGAAACGTGACAGGTGGTGGGTTTGATCCTAACTAAAAATAAAAATATATTTAATGTATTAAATTTAAAAACGTATAAAAATTTGAACGAAGCAGGATTTGAACCCGCGCCTCTTGAACGGATTTCAAGAGGCGCGGGTTCAAATCCTGCTTCGTTCAAATTTTTATACGTTTTAAAATTTAGTATTTTTCTTTCCTAAGTGTGGAATAACACTTTAAAAATAGTAAAAATATTTAATGTTTTATTTCTGCGGTCTGGTCAAGGCAAACTGCGGCGTTGAGTTTCGTCACTTAAAACGCAATGTCACAAGAATTCGGCAGAAAGTGAGAAACGGAATGTATTTTTATTGGATCGCAATGTCTAAGCAGCTGTATGTGGCATACAGAGTGAATTATAATTTAAATAAGATTAAGTCAATTTTACTAAGCTTTTCATATATAAATGCAAATACAAAATATAGTAGATTTTGTATTGAGCTAGTCAACTAAGTTTCTCTTAAGTCATGAAACCGAACCAAAACAGTGTTGCGTAATATTAATTAGCTAGAATCACAAAGACATGCTCGTGTTTACAAGCAACGTTAGCAAATATCTCCACATGAATATTATATTTAACTGTGAAATCACCTGAAATACATGAAAATACCGCTTCTTCTTATTATGCTGATATATTTAGAGAATATCGAATTATATGAAATATTTGCTGATTTAAATTTTTTTAAACCAAAGAATAAGTAAGCAGTATGCAAAAATTTAAGATTTTTTTATCTAAATATGTAGCAAAAGAAAAAGAAATTAGCTAGGTCTTTCCTTCGTCTCCCAATATCAACCTCTTAATACATGTCTTCAGAGTTAAAGGACAAAGTTCAACATATAGACAAAAGAATCGCCCTCAAAACTATATTTATATGCATAAACAAGAAATAAAATGTAGAAAATAAATCTTTAACTACTGAAAGTAAAGAGTCTTGTTTCAGCTTTTAGCTGTATCCTGCCTATTATTTAACTTAAGAACCTAGTGTTAAGACACTTCGTCCCCACTTTTTTCCCAACTTTCCACCAAATTCGAGAAATTTCATGCATGGAAGACACTCTATACATTGTATTCTTTAGTTGCAATGCTCTTTAGTTCCCTATTTTGTTGCCGAATTTTCAAGTATTGTGTGTTGAGTGGCGGAACTGGGAGACGGAAGAAATAAAAAAAATAATATTTCATTTTCTCTAGTCGGGATCGAACCCACAACATGTCTCGTTTACAGTCGCATTTTTTTACCTACGCTACTATATAAATATTTACAGGCTTCTATATAAATATTTCAATTATAAATATCAAAATAAATAACATATTGCACAAGAAATGAAGTTTCCCATAAAATTACATTGTAAGCAATATTCCAATCTTCTTTACGTTACCGCAGTATCGGATGTGCGTGTTTCGAGCAATACAAAGTAACCTCACCGATAACTTGAAAAGGAAAATGTCTATAGATTATATTAATCAATATATTCTTACAATAAATATAAGGCGTCTAGTAACAAATTATTGAATTTTATGAGGTTTTGTTACCGGTAGCTTTGGTAGAGTAGAGGTATTTTTTGGTATAGCTGATTTATCATATTTGAAAATAGCAGTCAATTTGCAAGGGTTCATTACCGAATCAGAGGTTGTAGGTCAAAGGGAAGTACAAACTATAATAGTAGAAGCATATAAGTTTGCGGGTGTACACACTCATGTTCTATGGAATAAACTACAATTATAAGTTTGTAATATTCATTTTTCAGATTTTTCTCCTTATTTGCATTGTAAGACTTCACATTGTACCAAATTTCACAATTCTAGGTCATTGGGAAGTATCCAGCCATAAGTACATATTCAATTTCAATTTTCTTAGACCACTAGTTACAGTATTTGTCTGTAGGTCAGTTGCAGAAGTTACTAGGGCTATGAGATAGTGGGTGAAATCCCCATCCCTTTCAAGCAATACCTGAAAATTTGTCGGAAAATGGGGAACCAAAGAACTTAATGCTCTTTCGTTCTCTATGCTGCTTCACCACCATACACATTCTTTATTTCCTCTTATGAACGGAGTGTCTTAACATTAGGTTCCCAAGTAGTCCTTGCTTACTCTTACTAATTCATTCATTAAACACAGTATTATTTAAAATTATATATTAAAAAGACATTACGGCATATCAAATGCCTTTTGGCTAATGTGGTACCTACTTCATGGGGCCGGCGTCACAAAATTTGGCAGTGGAACATGATTTACTTTGGCTTATAAACGTATTCCAACTACAGTCACCGACTAATGGATTTTGAGTAACATTAACAAAAACGTGGATTATATTTATTTTTTTGCTTTACATTACATTTTGTACCCCATACTCAATGGGGTAGGCAGAGGGAACCTGGAAACTTAGTGTGATAACCCGTTCCCCACTTTTCGCCGAAATTGAGGCATTGAGTGGCAGAACTCAACGTCATTAAATTAAGTAATTTTAAATATAATTAGTATTTGATTATTTAACTTCCTAACGAATCAATGACTTTACACAAAATAGTTATGGCCGTCAATATTTTTCTAAAGGAAATATTATATTTATATTATTTTTAGTGTAAAAAAATAAAAAAGGTAAAATTTAAATGGTTTTTAACCGCCACTCCCACGCACAATCCCAAAATTGGACGTAAAACGGAGTTTCTTAGCACTAGATTTTACATCTTTATATTAATTTGATTTTTTTTAGTTTCACACAATATTGAGTACGTGAAAGGGTAGGCATTGAGAGCTTGAGAACCTAGTATTAAGACCCACTTTCCGCCGAATTTGAGGCATTACATCTTGAGGGGTAGAATATAACGCCGAGCACTACTTTGTTACTATGAAGAAATAAAAATATTAAATATCAATTTCTCGAGTGGAGAACTAACAATCTGTCGATTGCAGCCGTACGCAATTTAAATATATTTCAAACTTAAATGCTTATTTAGGAAACGCTTAAAATTTTTAATTTAGTGTGGCTTGAACCCGTGCTTCTTGGAAGCGTCACGTCACTAAGTCATACGGTTTCATCAAGCTACGTTGAAAGTCTTATACGCTTGTTACAACATATTTATGTTATTAGTATCGCTTTATGGCGGTTTTTATAAATTTGATATCCAAAGATAATTCTTAAGGCAAGAGAGAGTGCTATTTATTAAACAATTTAACTATTTTCAAAGTGTTAATCCACACTTACGAAAAAATAACTTTTTAGAAAATGTATAAAAATGTTCTTTCCTAAGTGTAGATTAGCACTTTAAAAATAATAAAAATATATATCAAAGTCATTGTTGGTTCAAAAGTGGTTCTCAGTTGTTCACGTAATACATACAGCTTTTGAGTCCGCTATCTTTAATTTTTGAAACGAACTTAGCTTGATATGCTGCCATGCATCTAGATTTCAGGACTTATAAAGTTTTAATAAGGTACCATACATTCATCTACATATACATACATACATATATGAGAATTTTGGTACTGACATAAGATGAATCTCGAACGACATGAGATTGCGGTGATAAAATAAAATTTTAGATTTAATAAAATGCAAATAACGTGTCTGGCTTACTTTATGGTGAAAGATTTTCGACTCTATGATGTACAATGAGGGATGGTGTCGGTTATAAATTTAATATGCAAAATAAGTTTAAAATATTAAAATGCTCTTAAAAACAATATATGATTAAAGTAAAATAAATAAATAAATGGTTAATTGTAATTGTTTCTAATAAATAACAAAACTATATATATTTTTGAATATCTCTATAATATCAAAGATTAGAATATATTGAGAGAATTTACAGACGGTTGAAGGGTCGTTTTCACTCGAAGGCATACATTTTTAAGTTTCATTATTTTCACTCTTGTGACTTTGCTCTGTTTCTTGAGCTCCACCACAAACACACAATTCCTCCAGAAATTGACGACTAATGGAGAACAGAAGATGGAGAAGGTCTTAATACTAGGTTCTCAGGTTCCTTCTTCTATTAAAGAGGAAGAGTAATTTTTCTTTCGATATATATGAATAAACTTCATCTACTTTATACTGATTGGTTTTAATACTTCCATTTAAAATTACGCGCATAAGGAATTTCGTAGCAACCTAATGGCTACGAAATCGTAGCTTTACGCTACGATTCCACTGTAGCAAACGATTTTTTAGCTATTCTGATATGTATTTGGAGGCCATTGTGGTACACCAGTAAAGCGATTATAAATGTAACATATAAAATGTATTTTTTCAATTTCCTTGCTCTGGTACCAAAAAATGAACGACTAGCGAGTTCCGCTGCTAAACAGGTTTATGTCAGTACAATGTCTTATAAACATCCTGTTGTATAAGAAATACGGCGTGAAGGTATGAAAAAATATTTTTCTATATATCCGTTCTCTATATTGCTTTGGTTCTAAAGGCATGACGTGTTAAATATTCGAATCTAAACTCACTCCTTCACTCAGCTTCACGCTGTATCCCGCACATAGCAAAGTGGGAACGGGTAATGGGTAGACAGAGGGAAATCTAGTGTTAAGACACTCCGTTCCGTTTCCCATTTTCCGCTGATTTGATGCGTTGCGTGTTACGTGGCGATGGCGAAAACATTAAATATTTAAATTGAAAATATTAAATATTTCATCTCCTCGAGTAGGGATCGAATCCACAACCTATCGCGCTTAAGGTCACACGCTTGTTGTGTGGCGGGTGTCAGAAAATATCACATTTAATATAATAATATTAAAACCTGGGACATATTTTTAATATTATTATAGGTTATACAGGTGTTATTTAAAAAAGTTAACCTTTTTCAGCAATATATTACTATGAGTAATCATACTAATATATTTCGGGCATGACGAAAACATTCATGAGTCACAACACGATGTAAGTACGGCGAAACGTTGGCATCTCTCCATTACTTCTGCGAACTACCATACTTTAGTATAGTTACCTATTTATGATGTGAAATTGTCTAAATTGTTTGTTACTTCCTCTGATATTGTATAATTTATAGGAATATTGTTTTTTTGAGCTTTCGCTATAGCCCGTACTTGGTAGGGTAGGCATAGGGAACTAGTGTTATGACTTTCCGTTCTCATTAGGATACGTTCTGTCAAAATTTGTTGAGATTTTTCAAGGTTGAGTGACGGAACTCAACGCCGCCCTTTGCCTTGTTACCAGTGAGGAGAATGGAAGATGTTAATTATTTTATTTCCTTGAGTGGAGATTGAAGCATGGGAAATAAACTGTGGTTTCGAATAAAATATTAAATATTTTAATTTTCTTGTTCTGGCAATGACTTAAAATACCGCGTTTAGTTTCGTTATATAACATAATGAAACCAGAATTCGGCGAAATGTGGAGAACGGATGTATCTAAGCCCTGCTACGTACAGGATACAGTGTGATACCAAAAACACGTACCTACTGTATAATTTAAAATATTTCAATGAGAAAAAGTTTTCAAACATTGTTCGGTTCAAAGAAAGGCAATAACTCATCTACTTTAAACCGTATACATCTGTTCGCGGGGCAATGGAGTATGCATTTGTCATGACGACGCGTTCCATCGATATATTTGAAAATAATGGCAGAATTGCCATTTATGCTATCTTATTTTGTACTATTTTTAATAAAATTTGTCTATTTGAGATTAAAATTAATGAATAATGATATTATTATAGAAAGGTAGAGATTGAAATAAAAATAAATAATATTTTTTGGTTTATTACATATTTTCGAGACAATTTTTTATGTTACATATATATTTTCAAAACATTTCCTGATAATTCGAGAAACATGAGTGGAAATCGAACCCCTAGTCATTGCTTTTGCAGTACTGCCAGCCACTAGTAAAAAATATTTAAATATTCATGAACAAAGCTTGGCGTTGAATTACTACACTTAATACACAGAATATTGAAAATTTAGCGGAAAACGGAGTGTCTCATTATTTGGTTCCCTATTCTTACTAATACTAATATTATTGGTAATAAGAAAAAATCGTAAATTTTATTTTTTCATTAGCTTCCCTTTATACTGTGCACATTGCAGGGCAGGTAGGGGGAACCTGGGAACCTAGTATTAAGACACTGTTCAGTACCCCAACTTTCAAACGAATTTGATGCATTGCGTGTTGAGTGGTGGAACTCAACGCCACACTTAGCCTTGTTACCAGAGCGAAGAAATAAAAATATATAATATTCCATTTGATAACATATTATACATAATATTTCCTTGTTATTAAAAAGTCATATAATATGTAAAAATCGGTACTGAAATGATAAATTACGCAGATAAATTAAAACGCTTCGGTTATACGTTTATTAGCGGCAGTAGCGTGCAGAAACAATACTGGGCTGGAATTTCCCACAATATCGGTCACGCTGTCGATTTGATGTTTTAGAGATCATTGATTATTATTTTTTAGTACAATTTTAAAGTTTAATCTTGTTTTTGGCTTAAAAGTTTGTCATGACGTTGGGGTAAGTAAATAAAGTAATTGATATTTTCATTTTCTAGCTGGTTTGGCTTGAAACAAAGCGTTGCGTTAAGTTCCACTACATACAATATAAAATGTTCATACAAGCAATATAGTTCTCAAAAATCTTAACAAATCGGCGGAAAGTGGTGTCTTTTTGTGAATGGAGTGTATTATCACTTAATTCCCAAATTGTCTCTGCCGATTTTACTATATTTGCTGAATTTAGCGTGAAGCTAAAAAATCTTGTTTTTTTTAACGTACTTCCGTTGGGTGTAGTGCTTTCTAGGGTAGTTAAATAAAATTGTGTGTTTAAGGACTCCGTTTGGTATGAAGGCAACTGTAAAAAAACGGAACGGCACAGAAAGCAATGAAACAAGCTCGGCGTAATGTACGGGTGTAAAATATGAAGGATCTTTTCATATGTATTTGAACTGTAGATACATGCGATAATTACCGTATTTTTTTGCATTTATCCCACACAATAAAAAATTTAGAAATCGCTACACAACTTCCTCTATTTTTCCAAAAAAAAGTCCCATAAAAATCTAGATATTAGTCCGGAAATACAAATTAAAAATTATTAATTTTAAAATAATTTGTTTGAGTTAAGTATCGTGAAAATTAAAGTAAGATTTATATGAAAAAAAAGCTTTAAAATCACAGATACATTTAAAGTTTATTTAAAATATAGATTATATTAAAATAAACGGAACCCCGTCAGTAAAAAACAATTCCAGCAAAAGCTATTTTTATATACACCATGCAAGGTAATTAAGGTCCTCTGTCACTATCAAATAATGCTAATTAACGCATTGTGATATATTAAAACGGTACTATCATTCTGTAGAAAGTATACTTCATTATAATTTATTTATATTTAAGCTTTACACTGTATTTCGCATATGGCAGGGGAGGCAGAGGGAACTTGAGAACCTAGTGTTAAGACACTCCACTCTGTTTCCCAATTTTTGCCAAATTTTAGACAATGCTTGTTGAGTGGGGGAACTCAACGCTGCGCTTTGCTTTGTTACCGAATCCGGCAATTTCGCTTTTTTGTTAATTAAAAAGAGAATGTAGTGGAAAATATATATTTTTTAACTACTTAGATATTAGTTAGTTGTAACTGAAGTAAAACTGTCGTAAAAATGATATGAATAAAGGGGAGCTTGTCATGAAGTAGGGGCTAAGCGTGCGACTGCAAACACGATAGGTGGGTACGATCCCCGAGAAAATAAAATATTTATTATTCTCATTTTCCTCGCTCTGGTAGCTGGGTAAAGTGCGGCGTTAAATTTGGTCACTAAGTTGCGCATTAAGTGGCAGCGCTCAACGCCGCGTGGACAAAAAGAGAAAACATAAAAAAATATAAAGCTTCACGCTACATCTCATACTCAGCAAAAAGAGAACCTGGTGCTGAGACAGTTCGGTCATACACCGCCCAATGTTCGAGACAGTGTTAAGCGGTGAATCATCGCCGCGCTTTATCTTGTTACCTCATTTCCCTGAGTCGGTATCGAACCCACAACCGTTGCGTCTACAATCGGAAGCTGTGTCTAGCTCCACAACGGTATCTATATATTGGATTGAAAGAAAGTAAAGATTTTTGTTTCTATATAGTAAGTGATAAAGAAACTTATATGTTGTTAATTTTGTACATTTTTAAAAAACACCCCAATTTTTAGATATTTCTTGTGTGGTGGGAAACGTCAACGTCGCGTTTCGTTACTAAAACGATGAAATCAAAGCAGTGATTAGGCACAAATTTATTAAAAACATAGATGATGTATGGCAGCGTACTTTATAATGTTCACAACAGAGGAAACCAACTATATTAAATAGGTACAGGTTAACAAATTCTAAAGTTTTATAAAAATATTTTTTTTAAATAGGGAACGGAACGGAATAACTTAACACTAGGTTCCCAAGTTCCCTTTGCCTACCCCGCTATGTGCAGGATACAGCGTGAAGCTGAGTGATTGAGTAAGTTTATAATTGCTCCAAGAGTAAAATGATGTGCCATATCGTTACTTATTCAAATGCAATTTTTTAAACTTTAATTAAAAGTGCCAACTTTCATATTTTAACTTTGAAAGCACCGTCCCTTGATTCTCATACTTAAGGGATCTATGTATAAAAGATTAGCATATTTTTAAGTTTTTTAATTAAAATGTTAAATAGTTAATTGAGTTTAACGCTTACTTTAAAATTACAGTTTGTTCTGATTCGTTCTTTTACTAATTTAACTATAGGTTTAAATGTCTAGGTGCACTGTAAACAAGACAGGTTGTGTGTTCGATCGCTGCTCGACGAAATTAAATATCTAATATTTCAATTTCCTCGCTTCGGCAAAGGGGCAAAGTGCGGCGTTGAGCTCCGTCACTCAACGTCGAACAAAATTTCCAGACTTTAAAGTAAAACGGATCACAATAGTGTCATATTGGGAACATTTAACATTTGGATTTCGCGGTTCCCTCTGCCGCAGTGTCTGCGGTATACGGCGTGAAAGTGAAAAAAAAAATATTCTCTAGTTTCATTTAAAAATGTGACGTTGAGTTCCGCCACTCAACACACAATACCTCGGGAGCTTAATATACATTTACCACTATTTTACTTGCCTAAATTAAAATATATATTTTTTCTGTATTCTGTATGGCAGGGTAGGCAGAGGGAACTTGGGAACCTAGTGCAAAGACACTCTGTTCCCCACTTTCCGCTAAAAAAGAACTTCACTAACGAAAGCTACGAATATAAAACATTTGTTTCCTAAAGCCAAAATAAATCACAAAATCCTAGCTAAGTCATTTTCCATCTAAAATAATCGTTTTATAGAGGAAATCATTATCGGATTCGCTTTTAATGTTCGCATTACGTTATAATGGAAAGTGAAATTAGGTATGGATTTATTAGGCTTAATAGACTTGGTTAGTGATCAGCATTAGTTATAGAATTACTTGCGCTTCAATGGATTGCCTTTTGTGGAAGATAGAGGTGAGAGAGATAGAGAGAACGTTATTAAGGCTGGGATGTATT
>DWMZ01002702.1:0-13730 GCA_018249855.1 Eueides tales michaeli | reverse complement strand
CATTCTAACAACGGTCATGACTTTGCGTCACATCCAAATCGTCAGATTATTATATAAGAGCATTTTTTTAGGTTCACTTAACATCCCCTGCGAAAATCTGACGCGCTCGATAAAGTTTTTTTTTTTTAATTTCTGACCCCTACGTACGGCCACCCCCATCACTGAAATGGTCAGATTAACATACGTACATTCTTAAAAATACGTAGGCCATGTATAATATCATTATCTGACACGCTCGAGTATGTCCATGGAACTGTTTTTTTTTACATTTTTGAATATCTATAGCCGCTCCCCCCACTGATGACATGGTATATTTTATATGACATTTTCCTTTTTTTATCATCTAAGCTTCACAATCCAGTAGGTCTCTATGACGCTCGAGTAAATCCCGATTTAGCATCGTGGCCTCCCGTACTATAACTACTTTAAAATATTATACAAGCAGCACTGAACTTCCTACAGTAGAACAGTAAAAGTATTCGTGCCAAAAAGCACGAATTACTTAATATTGTTTTATTGTACAATCCTGTCATTATTGCCCTCTCATAAGCATGACTGGTGCCTGAACAGAGGACGGAAATGAAGGGGGGGGGGGCTCTTTGTGGAGGTGTTATTACTGTGATGGATTATCTCCTTTGTTGGTAGACATGATTGATGATGAATCTCTTTGCATTCTCAACGATGGCTTCCTGACTCGAAGGGAAAATCCAAATCAGAATCCTAGGACTGCTGTTGATCTCTATCTTTTCCTTCTCTTGCTTCCCAGCTTTCATGGTCTGTTCTACCTTCTACCCATAGTAGTGACCATTTTCCTATACTTATTTCAATGCATAATTAATAGACCACCTCCTTTTTCCCCTCATAATTGTTCTTCAAAATTTTACCATAAACAAGCCAACTGGAAAGAGTACGCTGACTCTGTGGATTGCATGTTGGGCAATCTTCCTGAGTCCGCTAATTTTGAGATGTCGGGAGGTAGTATTCTTCTAGCGTAACTCCTAATTTTGAAATTTATTGTGGTAATGATACCATACAATTAGCAGATAGTATTAAATTCTTAGGCATAGTCCTTGATAAAAGACTGAACGGAATTGCTCATGCTGAACATGTCAGCAAAAAATGTGAAAAAGGCATTAATGCTTTAAGAGCTGTGTCTGGTGTGCGGTGGGGTGCACATCCTTTACTGAAAAACTACTGTACAATGCAATAATTCGTAGTCATATTGACTACGATGTTTACTTTAGATCCCTTTAACAAAGCTGCTACTGGCAAACTTAATAGAATTCAGTACAAAAGCCTACGATTAATTTTAGGTGCAATGAAGTCTTCCCCTACTAATGCATTACAGGTGGAGTGTGTAGATCCACCTTTCCCGTCGTCAATTTTTATCTGACCAATTTGTTGGTAAAATGTTACAGCTTTTTTCCTATCCCTTGTGGTCTAAGCTGTCTGAGTTAGCTGACCTCATTCCTTGTGGCACGCCACTCCCCTACTTGCTTATTAGCTTCCTAAAGTTTACCTCCTTACCTGACCCTCTATCCCGCTATCCTGCTAACCCTTTATTCTGTACTCCTTATAAGGTTTTAGCACATCACCCTCCTGTCATTACAAAACCTGGCCTGACCAAAGGAGCTGCTGACACTAAAACAAAGTTTCAAGCCATAGAAAATAAAAACTGGATATGATTTAATCATATCCTTGTGTTTACAGATGCATCAAAGCTTTCAAAGGAAAGCTATTGCAGCATGCTGGATACCAAAATTCAAAATTAAATTACAATTTAAATGTCCTCCCGAATCATCCGTGTTTACTAGTGAGGCTGTTGCTTTGTTAAAAGCAATCCGGTTCACACTATCGCATGACTTTAAACAGACTGCTATTTGTACTGACTCATTAAGCTTTATACTCGCGGTGAAGGGCAATCCTTTTCATAGTAAATTAAGGTCTTCAATTATTTTAAAGATTCGTGAAGAACTGTACTCATGTCATTTAAAGGGTTTGGTTGTTACTTTGGCATGGATTCCAGGACATTCAGGAATCAGTGGGAATGAATCTGCAGACTCCTGCGCAAAATTAGCCATCCAGTGTGGTAATTTGGACCACTTTTTTATTCCGGCCCAGGAGTTGATGTCCCTTGCATTAACTCATTTGGATGTGTCATGGTCTAAATTTTGGAATTTGTCAAAAAGTCAGAAAGGTAAATTCTATGCTGCCATTCAACCCAATATTCCCTGCCATGATTTTATTCTCAAAAATTTATTGAACGGAGGATAATATCGACCATTTGTCGCTTGCGCCTTGGACATGCGTGTACACCAGTACATCTAGCTAAGATCAGGGACGACTCATTGTGTGAATGTGGCCTGGACGACGGTTCCCCTTCTCACATCCTTTTTACATGTCCCAAATTAATCCATCCCTTATATGATGTCCTTCCCCACAAAGTTCCCCGCCCCCTTAATGTTCAATGTTTGTTAATGTTTGTGTTTAGTCCTCTATGTAAATTTTTATGTAAATATATTAGATATAACAATATTAAACTGTAGACTAACCTTTGTATTATATATTTTTTATTACTAACCCTGTGTGTTTTGTACATTATGTATATATTTATTTTAATTTTTTTATGTTTTTGTTATAGGTGAAGGCAATTTTTAACTAGATCTTCTTTTTATAACATGCATTCTCCTGTTATGTAATATAATCTGTTTTTTACCTCCTTCGTGTATTCTCCATACAACGTGACACTGGCGAAGTGATATGTGCTCAACTGGCACGCTCGGAACGCCGTATACAAAGAACCATACCTTGGAAATATTATCATCAGCCATCTCCTCAAAAGAAAAAACTGGAACACTTATGGGATCATTTGGTATGTGTCTGTATCTATCAAAACTATTTATATCAAGATTGCGTAAAGATATCGAGCTAAATTTAATATAATATATCCAGGTCCACGATCACTTGGACCACTGAAAAAATAATTATGTAAGTCAACGCAATCAAAAGATACGAACGATTACGTATTTTTAGTGCATTTATTATGAAAATATCGACGTAAAAACCTAGAGGGTTCTACTAGTTAGCCTACAATTGTGAAGTTTGGCAAGAAATATAAGCATACAAGTAAATTAATAAAGTCGAAAAATGGAAATTTATCCGAAAAAACCGTTCAAGTGTTAGTCAGATTTGACCACCGACAGCTCCGTACAAGTTTCAGAGTCCTAGGTCATGAATTTATAAAAAACAACTTATAAAAATAAACAAATTAAAGTTTGCGGACGTAAGCAATCACTTTGACTACAATGTATTTGTAATTTTTTTCCGTAAATTAATTAAAACGCACAACCCTATTTATTGTTCAAACTAACATAACCTTGATCCAGGGGCGGTTTTCTAGTTTGTTATACAACACAATAAAACTGATATAGCGTTCTACGGAAGCTTTACCAAATTATTGTGCCTATTTAAATATGCGGATAACTTTTATTATTATACATTTTCTTTTACGACATGTTGCTTCCTGTAAACAGTACCTATAAGATATACACATAAATATACATATGTATTAAGAAAAATGTTTATTTTGTGTTTGTTTAGGAAGACCTGAGTCAAACACTGCTTATGTTTTAGTAATATCTACATATAAATGTTAATATTTTACATAGAATTATAGGCGTAAGTGCGTATCAAATAATAATATTTTTTTATGTTTACAAAAGTAATAAAAACTTATTGTAAAAAAAATAAAGAACAACTTGGGACCCATTTAAATTTAACAAGGCTCCCTGTCAGGAATTAACTGGATAAAGTACAATTTTTGTTGTTTGTTTTCTCTTTATTATCAGGTTCATGCTGTACTTCGCATATGGCAGGATAAGCCAAAGGAACTTGGGAGCCTAGTGTTAATACACTTCGTTCCATTCATAACTTTTAGTCGGATTTAAAACTTTGCCTGTTGAGTGTCGGAATTCAACGCCACTATCCTTTGTTACTAGAGCAAAGAAATGAAAATAATAGTTCATTTCCTCGATTGGGAGTCGAAGCTACAACCTGCCACGTTTGCAATCACACGCTTGTATTGCTGCGTTACGACAAGTCTCATAGTTTTTCCAATTGTGTTAGTTTCTAATTTATTGTTAACATTTATTAGTTTTTGTATATTAAAGAAATACTAAAATTTAAACGTCGAAATAGTTGGTTAATAAGCAAGAATGGTTGTTGAAATAGTTTTCAATTTTAATATATCCTTAACCTAATAACCTTATCTATTCTATTTCTAAAATTACTTAAATGACCTTTTTTCTTAAGTTAAACTGTTACTTTGATAAAAATAAGTATCTGATATGGGTGGTTAAAAATGTAAATTGTTAACCTTTAAAGGTACAGGAAGGGTCCGGTAAAAACCGTCTTAAAGTTCGTTTCATGATTGGCTTAGAAGGATTTCGATTCGATCCCGAAGAGGGGCAACAACATGCACGTACATTTGTGTCGTTGTTTCTAATCTATCTGATTGACATGTAAATGTTCGGTCTTCTTTTCACTCTGGTTCCCTGGTCGTGCTACATTAAAGCAAAAGGGAGTCCGTAGTTTGAAATTATCATATTATATTATTTTTGTTATTATTACGGTAACGAATATATTTTTTTAAAATTTGATACCTATATTGTAGTGTTTGTATAAGAACAAATCAACCGCCATATTTTTTTGTCATCACCTATCTAATATCACTTGGGCTGCTAAACAGATAGAATGGTACATCAATGACGTATATCTGTTCACCGTTCTGGTGATATTAGCTAATAAAGAATATGCTTTACGTACAAGATACGTGCAAAAACATATAATAGCATTGTGTATTATTCACATTAAATAGGATACGCTGAAAAATATATTTACTAACGACAGCTTATATGTTCTAAGGACCATACCTGAAGAAATTGATTGAAAAATAGCAAAAACCTGGAAAAGATTCCTGTGAAATTATAAAAATTAATGAAAAAAGTTTAGAGAAAACTATATAATATATATAATACAAATTTTGCCTTGTTTAACTTATGACTGCCATTGACTGGCAGCCATAAGTCAAACAAGCCAAAATTTAATAAAAAATTAAGTGTGTCAATACGCGTATGTGATGGAAGGATGTAATGGGTATGAGTTGGAATACTTTATAAAAGGCAATAAAATTTAATGACATTATCCAAATTTGTAGAACACATAGATAGAGATGGCCTGAGCATGTTTTGAGAGAAAATAAACATAAATTAATCAAATTAATTACTGAATGGTATCCTCGTAACGGAAAAAAATGTCTAGGCAGACAAATAAAACATTGAGAAGATGATATTAAAAGTTCAACAGTCAGTGTATGAGAACAACAAAATATAGGGAAGGGAAGAGAAGTGAAGAGATCGCCAATATTAATTTACTTTATTTTTAAGCAGCTTATTTACTTAACAGCTTTTTAATTTTGACCCAGCACATATTTGAGGGTACAAAGTCACAATACACAAAGATTGAATTCAATTTTTAATTTGATTCAACAAAAATTCAATTTTTATTTCAATAAAAATCGTACATTCAATAAATAATATTGTTTCAATTAATAATTTCTGTATATTTCACTATCAACAATCGTTCAATTACATTTTATTTAGCAATAATATACAAGTAGTCAACTGCTTAAGCCTGCAGATTTGCCGATTTGTATTGTTATTCTGTGGTTTTCACAAAATGTTTAGTTTTATATCTTTATTATATTGAAGTTGACTTTAATAAATGGATTTTTTTATTTCGTATTTCATCTTGTACACAAAAATGTTTATGTTACCAAAAATAATTTAGGTTATAACGTGATATCTTGAATCAATATTAATATGACGCGAATTTAAATAGAATTAATAATATCTAACCCTATTAATAATATATATCCATTATCAATTACTATCCTGTCAAATAATATACCCGTGATTTTTTGATTGATTTTATATACATACTAGGGGGCTCCGTCCCCTGCTCGCTTCGCTCGCCAACCCCCGGCGAAAGGCGAAAGATTTCTTTCTTGACACAACCAACATGAAATTGAGATATGACATACTAGCTGTTACCCGCGACTTCGTCCGCGTTCACTATTTTGGTCATAGTGACTTACATATAAAAGATAGATATATACTGTCGCGGGCTTTTATTTAGAACTATTTAAGATAAATAATCGTACAGTAATTATCTTTGTGTAACTCCAACGATAAAAAGTTTTTTTTAAAATCGGTGTTCCCATCTTCGAGTAATCTGAGGAACATACTTAATATGTATGTTCCTCAGATTCTTTTTTTTCTTTTTTTTTCCTCAGATTACTCGAACCTCCTCCTTTTTTGAAGTCGGTAAATAAAATGAGATGATAGTCAGATACAGATCTCCCTATAGCGTTATTATACGAAAAAACCGCATCTGTGCCTTTCAAATTTGAGGGTTGCCCTCGATTTCTTCAGGATTCCATCATCAGATCCTGATCTCCTTACCATAGGACCAATTGTGAAATATATCCTCTCGAACAAAAAAAGAATTTTAAAAATTGGTCCACCCATCTTCGAATAATCGGGGAACATACAAACGAACCTCTTTTTTTATGTCGGTTAAAAATCCCTATAAATTTTAACTTATTATGTTATTCTTATATCAAAGCTATATTACTGCAAAGTTTCATGAAAATCCGTTCAGTAGTTATTGCTTGAAAGAGTAACAAACATACACACATCCGTACAAACTTTCGCATTTATAATATTAATAAGAAATTAATAGTAAAAAAGAAATATACCCTTCGTTATTGATAAAGAACTACGTCAAAAAGAATCTTTAAGGAAACGATGCAAGAATAAGAACTTGCTTAAAATTTCATTTTGTATGTAAGAAATCCCATTTGTAATTTATATTTAATTCACGTGCAAAATTTCTGGACAAGATTCTTAAGCCTGTCAATCTGCCCATCTTAACTGGGGAAATCTGCCAATCTTAAACTAAACAACATAACCGTGCTACAAAACTATACATTTATAATCACAATTCACTTTGTAAACCAACACAAACTTATAAGCTCTTTACTTCACATAAACTATACAATGTATACTTCTTGTAATTACTTTAAACTATCGAACAGCATCAACATGTTATATATTTATGTGTGGAATTAAACATTATTTAACAAATTTAGCAAAAATCTATTTTTTTTATTACTTCGGAAGGTAATCAATACATCATCACTATAACCATCGGATTCACTTGAGGATATAGAATCACTATCACCAGAAAGACGATTTGGTACTTGCCTGTTATAATCGTAAAAGCTTTACGTTTTCACACTCCAAAGAGAGCAAAATAGCACATAAATATTTTTTTCTACCATTTCACCTAAATTTTTGAAGCGGGAAAATTAATGCTCCTACTGACTTAGTGTACTGATAAGGTTTATTTTATTTCCTCGTAGACTATGGTTTGAGAGTGGCAAGTAGTTGCTTAATTTGTTGATATTAGCTGTAGCTAGCAAAGGATTACTTGCGCCTCGTCATATATACAAAGACAGATTAGAGAAAAGGAAGGAATTCTGGATATGTTTATGCCCCTGCACCACGTTAGGCCTTCGAATTTTAGTTATTCAATCCTTATTATATTTATAATAAACAATAGTAAATCAATAAAGATCGTATTAGGTTAACGCAATATATTGTATGTAGTTCGTAATATCGTGGTACGTGTCACAGCATTAATACGATACTCATGTAACCGTTATAATCTGGTTGAGGGAACTGTTTCTCGCAGAAAGTTTTGTCCTCCATTTGCTGAATTGCAATGTTAACTGTCGCATACATACTAGTGGCTTGGTTGTAATTGTGTTAGTAGAATCTAATTGAAGATTGTATGACAGAAATCTTAGGTTTTTAGTAACTTAGTTGTAACTTTGTGCATGTATTTTGTTTTAGGTAGCGCTGTTTGTTTAAGGTAGTTTTATTTAGTGGCTTTTATTATTTTAACAACTAAAAGTTGTATAGTTTAAGGCTGGGCGGCGGCCCAACCTAAAGTAAATACTAGTTACAACTAACTTACTGGTTTATTTCTATTTACTCTCATTGCTTAGGCCGAGTTCTCTCTGCCTATTCTGAACCCCAATGCCCGGAACACAGCGTGTAGGTAAATTTTCTTTAGATAAATTTTCTAAATACACTTTGTTACTACATATGTTTGTTACAGGTGTTTAATTAAATCTACGCGATTGTTATATCAACTACTTTATTTTATTTTATACCTGTTCTTTAAATAAAGATAAATGACGTTATGTAAACGTATAAACCGAAATAAAAAAATGCCTAATGGAAAATTATAAAAAATATCGCATGTCTTCATACTAGAAGACTATATATTACTTATTATATACTGTATATTACTTATTATTAAAAAGTTAAGAAATGAAATATTAATTTCCCGAATTGAGATTGAACCCACAATCAGCCGCGTTTATACCATTGCGCCACCACAGGTCATATAGTATAAAAACTAAGTAACATGTTATATTGTCAATGAAATACAAAATAAAAATGAACTCTATGCACGAGATACTGATGATGATCACAAATACCATAAAAAGATTATGAGCAATTTTTATATTTTTTGAAAATTAATAAAACAAATCCATTGTATAAATATATTATATAGCTGAATCATTATCATATTCATAACTAAGCGCAGGCGACAGAACATTCCTTTTCACTCAAGTCAGGGGCCAGAAACGTAGCACAGAATCAACACTCGTACATATATTTTGTAGCTTTACAAAGATGTATAACGTCTATATTTTATTTAAAATATTTATCAATTTCTTTACACATCATCTTGACACTTTAAATGTGAAAGGTTATTGTTTTGACTCTTTTTTAAGTAACAAAAATATGTAATATTTTAATTTGTTCGCTTTGGTAACGAGGCAAAGGCACATCATTGAGTTACACCATTCAACACACAATGCTTCAATTTAGTGGGTAATGAAAGTGACTTAATAGGAACAAAATCTTAAACGCTAAATTCCATTTGACTACCCTACTATGTGCGCGATGTGAAGCTAGAAACTTTTATATGATGGTAAAAACGCCCTTAACATGCAAGCAATATTTCAATTTAATATAATATATCAAGGTGACTCTACTAGTTTTTGAATGAGATTTGACTGTAAACGCGAAAGTTCTGGATTAAACTCCTACTCTGGAAAATGAAAAAAGATCATTTATTTCCTAGCTCTGATAAGGAGACAAAGGCGTTGAGTTCCGCTAATCAACATGCAATTGCTTGGAAGTTGGTTGGAAAGTGAGGAGTGGAGTATTTTAAAACTAGGTTCCCTACTTACTATCTACTACTACTGCACGTGAATATAAAGTTTATAAAGTTTTAGAAGTAGGCGTCTCAGGGTATTGTTTGCTATAAAGAAGAGTATTAAATAGAGCAGTAACTTACTATTACACCGTGAAGCTATATATAAAAATTACATAAAATAAAACTGGTTTGAAAAAGTTTCGGTTCCTGTAAATAAGAGTATTTAGTAGAGCAACAAAATACTTCTTTATATTACTTATTATTAAAAAGAAAAGCTTAACAAAGAATACCTAATATATTAATCATTGAGTTTGCAAAGGCTGTTTGTTTGACACAATTAATACATAATTACGTAGTCTAATTTAACTATGCAGATGTAAACTTTACACTAGAGCTGACAAATTAGTACAAGCAATAATTAACTCGATTGTGAGTGCTTGACAAATATTTTGCTATAAAACCAATGACAGGTGGATTAAGGATGTTGTTTTGGATATGTTAAATAGGAGCGTGGAGATGAAAACAACATATCTTTATTTGTATTTGTTTATAAAAAGGTAAATATTTTAATTTTTAAATTAAAAAAATAACAGAGTAATTAGTGGGTAATTTTACTTATTGAGGCGAATCAGAGTCGACAAAAATAATTAAATTCACCGAGTGGGCACTGAACCACATTGTGTCTATGATAAGAATTAAAAATATATATATTTTCACATATTTTTAAAAGTTTAGTACAATAAAAAAAATAAAATAAAGAGTTATATATTGAAATATTAAATATTAAAAGATAAATAAAAATGCTCTTTCCCTTTTCCCTCTTAAATTTAACTGAATTGATAAAGAGATAGGGTAAAGTCGAGATAGACGCCGCAGTGGGAGAGATGTCCCATATTCTAAATAACTAATTTCCCGAACTCATGACAAAAAAAAAATTATGTAAGTAGGATCCGCAGTCTTCCTGCAACTATGTTATCCAAGGAGATTTATGCAGTGAGGACGCGTTTAGCACGTGTAAGCTAATATCTCCGTGGCGAAATTCATAAGCGCGTCAAAGATTTAAAGGTTACTATTATGCGTTGTATAACTTTATAATTAGTAATCAATTCCATTCTATATTTTATTACGTCGATATATTGAGTCAGCGTCTAGGTGTACATAGATTCTATTTTGCTTATAATTTGCTTAATAAAACACTTTGGCATCTATCCCTATCATAAAGGATAGTTGCCCTGATTTTAAGAGGGATAGGTGCTCTTAGGGACACCCTATCCCTTCATACTCAGCATATGGCGTTAGGTATATATCTTATAATGTTTTTTGTGTATTTATTAAATTAGCATTTTTTATCTCTTAAGTATTTTTATCTTCATTTTATCTTTTTTTGAGCTATTTACTGACTTTAGCTATATTATGCCTTGAAAATATAAAAGAAAAGAAGGAGTGCCAGCTCGAGTATGTTGAACTGCAGAGAACCTACAGTCAGCTTTTGATGAAATGGATAAAACACCACGGATAAACGAAATATCTCGACAGTTTTAAATTCCATCGAAGACATTGCAAAGACGATATGCAACTAAAAATTCAATAAATATGGAGATTTTAGGGAACGATGTAGAACTAGAAACACCTGATAGATGACGCGTCTGTCAGAATCTTCTAGAAGAAGATTCTGATAGACGCTTCATCTATTTCAAAAATTCCTTTGACCATGACTAAGAGAGCGAAACAATCGGCAGACAAAAAAAGACTAAAGGTACCATAAAACTTGAGAAAACTAAAAAAAAACCACCAATACAGACACCAAAAATACAAAGAGAACACAAAATATAACATTCTTCTCAACAATTCTTCTATTGAAAATGACGATGACAATCTAGCTGACTCGAGTGATTAAGAAAATCATAATTATGTAAAAATAAACCAAAACAGAACATCACCAAATATACAAATAAAGATAACTGCATCAAATCTTTTGAAAACTATAAAAATACCAAGTCACAATGCGACTGGATTCATTGTGCAGTGTGTCAGAACTATATGCAACCTGTACACTTTTCAGAAATTATTGGAAATCGAATAATTATTATTTGAGATAATTAAAGAATTTGAATAGATGATAAGGAAAGATAATTAAAAACAGAATAAATTAGACATTAAAAATTGTAAGTGAATTATTGTGTTTATTTAATAAAAAAATGTATAATTGTGCAATGTGAAGTTGAAACTTAAGAATTTATATTTTAGTTGTTTAACTAAAATGTTGTAATTTTGTAATTATGATTATCTATTTGAGGGATATTAGAATTATTTTTCTATAACAGCAATCAAAAGGATAAAAAAAACACTACTTTTTTAATATGCTTATGTTTATTGGAAACTTTTTAATTGTTGTTATTTTAAAATTAGAACTACTTAACAATTGGTTTGATTTTTTCGCTTACTCGGTACAAAAGGCACCTATCCTGCTTTGCAGGCATCTATCCTCCTCCATATTTTCATAGTGGGGCAACTATCCATACAGGTAGGCATCTATCCTCAAAATTAAGGTTTCACGAAAAGCTATTTTTTGCAAAATCTGTATTTGATTCATTAAAAAAAATTAAAAGTAATTCATCAGAAAGGATTGAGCCTTGAGCTAGCTAAATAAATGAAAATTATTCCTATAAAATGTATATTTTATCTAATTAGGTGGCTATTTCAAAAAGTGGGGCATCTATCCCGGTTTTACCCTATTCATGTTAATAATTTTCCCATATGTATGCATGTAAATAGTAAAACATACAGGAAAAAAAAACATTTTATCTCTACATTTAAAAGTACGCATCAGTAGCAAAACAATTTGTATGTAATACCAATGCTATTTCAGTGGGAATTTGTAAACGACGACATGTCAACCCCTGAAGATCGAATTCGAAATGTAATCGAACTAATGCATCCAATTTGTGGAGCCCTTAAGGGCAAGCGTTTTGTGAACGATCTCATCCAAAATATATAATGAAAAAATAATAAGTAATTGTTATCACGTTTCTGTTTGTTTTAGATAGAGACAATATTTTATTCAATAAATATTTTAGAACTTTGTTATAAATAGAGATAATATATAAAAAAATATGTTTATATTAGCCTAGGATAATAATATGTTAATTTTGTTCAATAAAATCAAAACGAGTTTTAAAAAATGCATAAAATGTAGTGACATTATACTCCGTTCTCCCTTTAGGTTCACTAAGTATAAAGTTTTATCAAGTATAATTATAACAGTAGGCGAAGGGAACCTAGTGTTAGGACACTATTAAATAGAAAATTATCAAAATTGATAATAGAGACGCTTTAACGTCTTCTTTGTAACATAACAGCACTCATATCCTAGATAGTTATTATTTTATTCAAAGCGATGGCATCGAAGTTATCGTGCACTTTTGTAATTATGTTCGTTTATCTTTTATAGCTCTTTCTCATATGAAATGCTTTACTTTGTTACAAATGATAGATCAAAACAATAGGAAACTTAACTTGGCAACGCTAGTTCCTGTCAAATAATTTAAAATTGAATTTGATATGAACCATACAAATATGGTCATAAAGTCTAGACGTCTTTACGACGAAACTTTTTGCTACTTTAACATACTTCGGTGTTAGTATCTATTTGAATTATGTTATTGTAAATTTAAAATAATTTATGAAATTTAAACTGTTTATCAACATATTCATGCGTTTTATGACAAGCGATTCTTTTTTTCTCGTGGTGTATTAAGTGAATATAGGCATTATTTAAAAAATAAAATTATTCAAAATATGAAAATGCTTAACCATTAATCAGCTTTATAAAAAAAATATTACATAACTCTTGAACTATAGTAATTACTGAGCTGTCTTCTATTAACGTCTATGTAGCGGATACTAGAAATGCATCAAAATAGTAACAGATTTTTTTGTTTAAGTTTTTGTGTTGATGAAGCATTGCATTATTCTAATATTTGTAGCACTTGGTAGTAGTCTTATTGTAGAAATATTACAGAAACGTAGAAAAAATAAGTTACTGTTATGAGAATAAACTGTATATGTGCTGAACTCTGCATGAAACAAGTGTTTGGATAACCTAAACTTTATTAACTGAGTAGTAGAATCCAATGTGTATTATAAAATCTTATGCTATCCCTACAAAATATCTAAGCCTACTAATTTTGAATATAAAAATGTGCAACTTGGGAACCCATTGTTAGGATACTCCATTTCGTTTCCCACTTAACGACAAATTTGGGGTATTGTGTGCGTGTGGCGAATTTCAACACCGCACTTTGCCTTGCTACTAGACCAAAAAATAAAATTATGAAATATTTTATTTAGTCGAGTGTGGATCGAACCTTCAA
>DWMZ01002701.1:0-13731 GCA_018249855.1 Eueides tales michaeli | reverse complement strand
AGCAGCCAAGCGACACATCATACATTTTAAACACTAGAAATAGAAACTAAGCTGAAGTAAAAAGCAAAGGTCAGCATTGGAATGTAACGAACTCGACCTTTGCAACACCTTGCTGAACTATAAACTGTGAACATTGTCATGTTACTACTATAGTAGACATAAAAGTTCGCCTAGTTGTAAATCTATTTTAATTTTTCCATATATAGTTCATGCTTTGTAAAATACGTTACTTGATTTACATATAGTTTCTATTATTTCTTTAATTTTCTTTACAGGGTATTCTAGTTCAGGTGGCAGTCTCTATTGTTCTAGAATATAAGTTACTGTCATTTATAATGAAGATTTTGGCTAATTTTTTTCTCATTCAAGCTGTGTCCAGCACATGGCATAGCAAAGGGGGAACTTGAGACGCTAGTGTTGAGGCTTCAAATTACTACCGCCGAAATTAAGGCATTGGGTGATACGGAATTCAACGCCGCATAAATAAATGATTATTATTATTGTCTGTAGTTGTAATTATTTACAAAGTAATCTTATACTCAGCATCACAGAGGGAACTTAGGAACCTAGTGTTAAGACACTCCACTTCCGTTCCCCACTTTCCGCCGAATTTGAGGCATTGCGTGTTGAGTGGCGGAACTCAACGCCGCGCTTTTGCCTTATTTAAACATTAAATATTTAAATTGAAAATATTAAATATTTCATTTCCTCGGGTGGGGATCGAACCCACAACCTGTCGGTTACAGTCACACGCTTGTACCATTGTGCCACAACAGGCCACATCAGTAATCTCCTAAATTTACAAAATTACAATTACATTATATAGCAACAGTAAAAAAAATTAACAAGCAAGTTGATTGTTGAATTTAAAATACTATATATTTTATAATTTATTTCATTGATACAATTTGTGTAATAATTCTTCATAGGTTTATTTTATTCTAGTGCAATTTCTATAATAAATTACAAGAATATTATAGATAATTTTGAAAAATAAATTGCATTCACTGTCATATGCTGCTTGTCCTACTAATTACAAATAGTATAAAGTATGATATAATTGAAAAAGTTGAATTGATGATTGTTCTTCTTCTATGCAAAAAATATTTTTTTCTATAAGATAAAAATAAGTGTATATTTGTGGATAGATATTTAGTACAATTTAGCTATTCTGAGCAGGCGAAGCCGCGTGTGGGACGCTAGCGGCAAGTTAAAAGAACATAGTTATCAATAAACTTGGAAACTTACTCAGTAAAACCCAATAATTCCATTATTTCTTGCAAATTTAATTTAGAATCCCTCGTGATTTGAACCATTTAATGTCAATAGCTTAACAACTGTCATATAACATCTGTTGATAATCTAATTTACCAAATAGCTTGTAAAGCGATAAAATTAAACACTATTTTCACAACTTATTGTGAATGCAGCTACTTCAATTCGACGATACAGACTTTAACTGTACATGTGACGTTTTTGGGTTCGATACCCAGTCGCGAGAATAAGTTATTTTCATTTTTTAACGCTGGTAACGCTTTTATGTCAAAAATTAACGGAAGGTTGAGAAAGAGTGTCTAATCACTATACACTGGCACCGTAACTATGAATATATAATAATAATACTTATTTATAAAGCGTATAAAAAAGTGAGCGTAAAGGAATGTGAACCAGCACCTCTTGAAATTCTTGTGAATTTATTTAACGTATAATATTAGGAAGCTGGTAAAGCTGGAAAATCTGGGGACCAAAAATAATGAAAACAATATATATATATTATTTTTTTTATATATAAAATAAAAAAATAAACTGTTTATGCTGCTTTACGGATATAGGTTGTGATAGAACAACGTTATAGCCACGATAACAGTTGTTTATGATTTAAGTGAGTCATTTAATTTCTGATTTCCTTTATATAGCAGGGTCCAAAATTGTAAATATAAATATTAAAATATAAATATGTTTTATTTGTGTATGTATGTGTTGGCCAAATAAATTAAAACTTATAAAGACTAGTTATATCTTTGATATGTTATTTATTATTAGCACTTTGATATTTATTTATGACTAGCAGCTCCCGCAAGGCTTTACTCACTTGAAATAGATACGATTTCCTAACGAGGTAGAACGAACGGAGGGCCCAACGCTACGGTCTCGGCATACCTCTTTCGCCTCGTCCACTGTAATCAATCTCTCCTTACTTGCCCTCCGGGGCCCTCATGCTCTTTACGTGACCTTTCTCCAGTATCATAAATATTGTGTTTTCCACTTTTCCTTCATAGAATTTTTTTGCATCCATCCTCTTTTGAACTACATATTTATAAGTTTACTAATCTACATTACTTTCTTTTTATTTTTTTACCTTCACGCTGATGACTTAACGGGGTAGGCAGTACGAACGAAGCGCTAAATGCTACGGTGTACCTCATGACTGTCTTCAATGTCTCCATACATACACTCCTGGGGTTCATCATGATTTTTACGTAACCTTCCTCCAGATCTTCAGGTCATTTTTAGGGTTCCGTATCTCAAAAGGAAAAAGGAACCCTTATAGGATCACTCGTACGTCTGTCTGTCTGTCTCTCGGCGTTTGTCACAGCCAATTTGCTCTGAAACTATTCGACCGATTGAGTTGAAATTTGATGAATATATGTAAATTGGTGACCCAAAGATGAACACGTCAAGTAAAATTATAAATTTTATACAAGGGGGCCACTTTCGGGGGGTAAATCAGAAAATTAAAAAAAAAGTTCGTAAACTGTGTCGTGTGACATATCAAATGAAAGAGGTTGTTGTCAGCATCTCAGATATATTTTTTTTATAATTTTTGCATAAACAAATTTGAAGTTATTTAAGAAAAACGACGAAAATAAAATACTGAACATAAAATTTTGAAAAAAATGTGGAAAATAGTTCTTTGCCTATTGATTACTGGAAAACCTATAAGAAGTTTGAGTATTCAAATTAAATCGAAAATTCTTAATAATATAACCCCCCCGGCCGGTACCACCGTAACCGCTATGTCCCTGCATTTCAAATTTGTAATATTAAAAATAAACATTAAATGTAGATTATGTACGGAACCCTCACCACGCGAGTCGAACTCGCACTTGACTAGTTTTTTTATATATTTTATTATAAGTATATAATGTGACTGTCCGAAATAGAAGTAGGTTCAATTCCCACTCAATTACATTGTACCATCAGTAAACCAAAACCGCCTTATCACGTTTACTATTTAATATAAAATTACCGAATAATATAACAATATGGTGACACATCAGAAAGTTCGATGAACCGTAACACCACTTTGTAATATCGATAATTCCACTATTGATCTTAATTTTGTTACGTAAAATTTCAATCGAGAACAATACACTGTAGGGCGCTTATTCTTACCCTAAAATATATACAATGAAATTTCTAACTTATTTTAATACAGCATAAAGCTTAGAATGCTATATCAATTAAATATGCCAAATCATCACTTTTAATAGACTTATGGGGTCTTTGTGACACCATAGTGACATCTTTTTCGGTGTAAATCGCTCACGTTTTGTTTACAATTCATTAGATACCGTTATATTGGTAAAAGTCATGGTTTCTATGGAACTAGGCGAAAATACGCTTCACTCATTTCACGTTCGAAAACCATAAAATTATCATAACTGTTCTATATTTATAGCTAAGTAAATAGACTGGAATATGCTTTTAAGTGAATAACAAAATTATTATATAGATAACAACATTGATACATAGAGAAATGTCGTAGCGCAGGTGCAGAAACGTACGACTGTAAACGCGATAGGTTGTGAATTCGATCCCCACTCGATGAAATTAAATATATAGCATTGTCTTTTCATCGTTCTGGTAACAAGGCAGAGCGCGGCGTTGAGCACCGCCATTCAACACGTAATGTCTCAAATACTACGGTAATACGGGAACAGAATGAATTGTTTTAATACTAGAATCCCAGGTTCCTCTGCCTACTCTGGCATGTGCAGTATATTGCGTGAATCTGAAAAAAAACGTTAAGTTTTTTAGTAAAAGAAAAAAGAAGAAAATTGAGAATTATAAAAATTATCGCCTACGTAGGGAAGGTGTGAATACTGGAATAAATAATATAGGACTATGTGCTTGCTTTTATAAATGTTTTATAAAAATATTATAAATATTTAATCTTAAAGCTTTTATCTTGTTTCAGTATCAGTTAAGAATTTTACTTTCTTCAGCAATTTTTATTTGCACACAAATGCATATTAAATTACACATATATGTGATTGTACAGATGCCAGTCGTTGCGCAGTGGCACAAGCGTGTGACTGTAACCGGCAGGTTGTGGGTTCGATCCTCACTCGAGGAAATGAAATATTTTCAATTTACATATTTAATAATTTGATTTTTTCGCTGTGGTAACAAGGCAAAGCGCAGAGTTGAGTTCCGCCACTCAACATGCAATGCCTCAAATTCGGCGGTAAGTGGGAACGCGAGTGGAACGGAGTGTCTTAACACTAGGTTCCCATGTTCCCACTGCCTACCCTGTCATGTGCAGGGATACAGCGTGAAACTGAATAATAACAAATTACACATTTACTTACGCTATTATGTTTTGTGAATGATATGTATATTTAAAGCAAAAAAGCTCTCTATACTTTATAAAGTACCATTGAAAATCTTAAAGTGCATTGTAACATGTCACATACATTACTCAACGCTCGTCACCTTGATTTATCATTAATCTTACAGCATTACGACTCGATCCTTTCTTGCAATATCTACAGCGTGTAGAGAAAGGGGCAGGAAAAACTGTTTAATATATTATTTTAATTTTAAATTGTGTAAGCTAGCCATGAAAATATAATAATAAAATTAATTAAAAGAAAGAATAGAAAAAACAATTTAGAAAATTAAAAAATCATTTATACTTCTAAATAAATTTTGTATATCATATTGATAAGTTGTTGGGAATTACGTAGTGTTAAGACACTCCATTCTGTTCCCCACATTCCGTTTAATTCTAGGCATTGTATGTTAAATGGGGGTTATCAGAACAAATGAAAACATTAAATGTTTCATTTGAATATATAAGAATAAATACTAGCGTCCGCCCGCGGTTTCACTCGCTTGAATTAGACTATTTTAATTACTAATTTTAACTACTTTCTAGTTATAACAACATTGACAATATATATATATATATATATATATATATATATATATATATATATATATATATATATATATATATATATATATATATATATATATATATATATATATATATATATATAATTTCAGCTAAATAAATAAAAATGTTGAGGGAAGGTTGTCAAAATTTCACTATTATATAGTGAAAACTGCATTTAAATCTGGAAAGTCATTTCTGAGACAACTACATATAAAAATGATTCCTATTATTTTTTTTTAATAATATATTTCATGTACAGATAATGACCAGTTACAGATTTATACTTATAGTATAGATTTAATTTTCTCGACTGACGATCGAACCCACAACCTGCGTTTACAGTCTCACGCTTGTACCACTGTGCCACGACGTGCCTCGATTAATATAATAAAGTCTGTTAAATTGAAAGTCACATTACTAAATTATGATTAATTTCAATAAATTATTACACCAAAAGTGAGATTAACGTACAAATGATACCAATATCACAATCACGTGATGACTTTTTCAAAATTGGTTTCACACTTTCACTATTTTTTTCAATAAATCCATTTATTATATCACTTGTTATCATGAAAATATTTTTTTTATAAGTCACTTCTCAATTTAAGCATACACATGTGCACCGTAACGCTCCAAATTGACAGAAAATGTGACGATTTCTATTTTAACATAGCTATAAGATTTCTTCTATGCACAGATAAAGAATTTTCACTTCAAAAATCGAAAAAACATAATTAATAATTGTATTACACTAAATATATTTTACAAACTAATAAGTGTAGCTCGATTAATCTAAAATGAGTGAATACGTCAGCAAATTCAATTTTTTTTTCTTCTTTTTTTTTAACTTCACGCTGTATCCCGCACGAGGCAGGGTAGGCAAAGGGAACCCGGGAACCTAGTGTAAAGACACTCCGTTACACTTCCGTTCCCCACTTTCCGCCGAATTTGAGGCATTGCGTGTTGAGTGGCGAAATTTAACGCCGCGCTTTTTGCCTTATTACCAGAGCGAAGAAATGAAACATTAAATATTTAAATTGAAAATATTAAATATTTCATTTCCTCGACTGGGGATCGAACCCACAACCTGTCGGTTACAGTCACACGCTTGTGCCGCTGCGCCACGACAGGCCTCATTCATTCAAATTTATCAAGTTGTTTTTCTTCCCGTTGACCTACAATCCTGAAATTGGAACGAAATCCTCAGTGGGCGAGTTGCTTTCTCATCATACGCTATGTTATTCATTTTACACAGCTCTGATCTAAAAAATACTCATACATTTTTTTATGTTCTATATTGATATATCAAAATGTTGGACCATTGAGTAACTTTTGCGTACGTTTTTTAGTTTCACACTGTATTCCTCACATAACAGTGTCGGCAGAGGAAATCTGGGAGCCCAGTGTTAAAGACACTCCGTTCCTGTTAAGATGCTTCCGTTACCAACTTTTCACTGAATTCTGGAGATATTGCGTGCTAAGTGGTAAAGCTTAAAGCTCATTTATTCTCCAAGTAGGGATCGAACCTATAAACGGTCATATTTACAGCTTTATGCTTTCGTCTGCGCCAAGAATGACCTCAAATAATAGACTTCGCAGGGTAGCCAGAGGGAACTTGGAGACCTAGTGTTAAGACACTCTGTTCTATTATCCACTTTCCGCCGAATTAGAGGCATTATGTGTTGAGTGTCGCAACTCAACACCGCGCTTTGCCTTGCTACCAGAGCGGAGAAGTGAAAATATTAAAAAATTAAATTGAAAATATTAAATATCTCATTTACATGAGTTGGGATCGGACCTACAACATGTCGCCTTTACAGTCACAAGCTAGTGCCATTGCGTCACGACAGGCCTGGTAATACACTAAAACATAATTTTTAATACATAATTTTTGTCTCATTTATATAAAGTTGATAAAAACTGATTAACATTTAATAAATACCATATTGTACAACAGGTGCATTCTGATAAGATTGTATCTCGTAATTAAATTTCGACGCCAAATTTACACACGCTAGGCGAGTAAACGGTTGAATTAGTGTGCAACTGTGTTTCAGATCATTTAATGCTTACGAATTTTCGTTCTTGATCTTATTTTTACACTATCACGAAGAATTTTCGTCAGTTTAATAGGATTTGAGTAGAAATTTAGTAAAGTTTTTTGGTTTTCAATGCAAAAATATACGGTTTTCCACATAAAGCTTGTTCTAATTCCTTGCTTGCTTAGATTATTTCAAATTTCGTGCATTCTATAAAATTATAATCACACTGTTGTACATAACATAGTACATTGAACTTTTAGTCGCCATTGACGTAACTAGGTTCCGAGGTTCCCTTCACTTACCTTAGTGGAAAGCTAAAAAAAAATCACTATAACTCATATATACAAGAAATAAAACCAAACTATTGTTTCTAGATATTTAATTAAATATATTATTTTTCACTTTAAGAACACGTAAATATAGTTATCACTTAAACTTTATAGCCATATTATCTCTAAAAACAATACGACGTCAACGGCCGTTCCGCTGCGCAAGCGCAGGTGTTCCATCTAATTAAACTACATGGGAAAAATAGCAATTTACTTTACACTACCAAAATGATCGTAATATATAGATGATATTACTTTGACATGTCCGATTATGGGTTTTGTGATCTAATTTAATTAGAAATGTTCTTTTTAAAATGGGGGCTTGAAAGTATATGATACTTTTGAATAGATCAATGAAAAAATTGTGTATATTATTTGAGATTTACGCTTTATGCCACACTATGATAGTCAGAGATAGTACTAACATAATTCTAAACTTGTCGCATGATTTCAAGATATTTCTTGTTGGATTGTGGAATTAAACGCCGCGCTTTCTTAGCGCTTGGTGAAAACGAATGGCTTAGTTGGTCAGAGCGCTTGGACGGTTTCCAAGAGGAGCGGGTTCAATTCCTGCGTCGTTCAATGTTTTATACATTTTTAAATTTAGTAATGTTAATATTACTTTGAACAATAACATAAGTAAAGATAAACCTCGATCAATCTGATAAAAGGAATCTGTACTTCCCGCCCATTAAGAGATATCGTCAGAAACTGCATCCTTCTAAGGAAACATCTAACTGTGGATTAAAACAAATCTTGTAATACAAACGAACGAACTTTTATATACTTTTTTCTTTTTTTTCAGCTTCACGCTGTGATACGCACACGTTAAGACACTCTGTTACGGGTCACACTTTTCGTCGAATTTGAAGTATTGCGTGTGGAGTGGCAGAGCTCAACACCGCACTTTGTTTTAATATTAGAGCGAAGAAAAGACAATATAAAATATACATCACACACGGTTGTAGCCCTGCGCCACGACAGGCCTCTTTATATTTTGTATATTGATAAAAGTAGTAGCAAAATTATTAATTAACTAAAAAAATAAATCATTTTAAATGATTAATTTGTGAAATCAAGTAAAAATATATGTAATTTATAATTAATTATGGATTAAATGCATATTCAGATTAATTTATTCCTGAATGACCTATCATAGCCATACCTGATTATTAATATACGATTGGTTTATGGTGGTTGTTGGGATATGGTGGTGGTTGGGATTGGTTGCAGGTTTCCTACTCAGGGAAATTATAAGTATTATTATAACTTCTCCTATAAACATGCGAGAAAAACACGTAGAAATTGAGTTCAAAGCCGATATCGCAACCTATCTAAGGTGGCGGAATAGTTTTCGGAAATATAGTTAGCAAATATACTGACAAAATATTTGAACTATCGTTATCAGATACAACATATATAAATGAGCCGTCACAATAAAGCCATTTTTTTTTTCAAACTACAATCTTGGCATATTAAAAGGAGGTAGAACGACTACACCTGTCGCACACCCTGTAATTAGAATTTCGTAAACATTTCGATTGACGCCGACTGTTAACACAACAGACTGCGTTTGTTAAAGTTGTATCGATTTTTTACGCGAAATTAAGTATAGGATGTTGTGTAACGGTGTCAAGACACTATATCTATCTCCATTTTCAATATAAATTACATTGTAAGTGGCGGAACTCAACGCTGCTTCTGTCTAGCCGGAGAGAAATAAATATATGTAAAAATTGTTACATTTTACCAGAGGAAAATTCTATTCACAGTTTGAGCAGCTCTTACCGATTTTACCAAACAGGTGTACAGAATTAAAAATATCTAGACATCGAAATATTAAACATACGTCTTTTCACATCACTAAAGGGTTCTGTCACTCAACACTCGATAAGAAAGCGAAAAGTAAGTGAATGATACGTCCCTAGTTAACTATTTATCAAAATATGGCAATTGCGGCTTAACGAAGATTTAAAATTATTAAAAATATTTAATTACATATGGGCATATATATTATAATATTTTTAATGTATTTTAAAAAAATTATACATACTATCATTATGCTTATTGTTTGTTACTTAAAAAATGAAGAAATAGAAAAAAAATATCTGTATGACAACTACATAAAAAATAGAATTTGAGTAATCCTACCTACCTACGAATAGTAATTCGTAGGTAGGTAGGGTTACTCAAATTTACTTAAGAACAGGAAAAAATATTTAACCTGTAAGAGGTTGCTAGGCGTAAATTCATTATTAATTAAAAATATATAAAAAACACATTTATAATTTATATAATAATCACTGATGCCGAGAAGTACCTTGCAGTTTCATTGCACAAAAGTCATAATAAATATACAATAGCTATATTTCTCCTAAAAAAAAATTAAATAACAAGAAGTATATAAAAAATACAAATCTGGCATATTATATAAATTTATTACAGTTTTTTAATAAACATTTTTTTGATTCAACTGACTTGAAGCACCTCAATCGCGTCACACTTTGATCAAATGAATGGACAATTTGTTCCATCATATATTTTTACCGTTTCCACCGTTTTCTATGATAGTTATGAATTTTTTATCTTAAAAAATATCGTTATTTTCTTGTTGTTTGTTGCAATAACCGTAAATTTCTTTGTACTTAGAGATAAACTTAACATTTTAAAAAAGTATTATAATATTATTATTACTTAGATAGACCTTCATGGTGGTACGACAGTGTCACAATAAACGCAATAGATGCGCAGACAATTACCACTAATCAGAATGAGTTATTTGCATCGCAGCGTTAAACTCCGACATTCAACAGGCAGTGTCAAGAAAATTAAGCAAAAACTGGACGACGGAGAGATAGGTTGAAACATAATTCGAATCATAACCTAAGTACATCTTGTCAATTAAAATTAAAATTATTACATAATTTTAGCATTCGACAACACTGTTTACTTTTTCTATATTCTAGATTATGATTGTTTGTGCACTATGTGCACATAGTGTTAGGAAACTCCGTTACCATTAAATCACTTCCGTTTCCCTCTCTCCGCTATATTTGGAAAAAAATCTAGACTATATTGCATTTCAATATCATGTGAACCGGATAATACTGCCATAAACAAGTTAAAAAGAAAAAGGAAATTGTTTAATTGCTTTGTACCCACTAACCGATATAAGACCGCTACGTCTAATGCGTATGTAACGGGTGTGCAATGACTAGAGGCTTCTTGGAGTGGCTATAGAAACTGAGTGCTTTCATCTAATTTATAATAATTGTTGAATATATTGACTTAGATTTATTATGTAGTTATTTTTAAACTTGTAGTGAGGAGATTTTCTTATTTATTTTTATGTCTTAGGCCTGTTGTGGCGCAGGGGCAGAAGCGTGTGAGTGTAAACGACAGGATGTGGGTTCGATCAACACGTGGAAACAAAGTATTTTCAAATTAAGAATTTAATGTTTTTATGACATGACATAAAGAATTCCGCTACTCACCACGAAATGCCTGAAATTTGACGGAAAGTGGAGAACGGAAGTGGAATGGAGTGTCTTAACACTAGGTTTCTAAGTTCCTTATGCCTACAGCGAGAACCTAAAAAACAGAAAATGAAAATATATTTTTTTTATATCTTTTCTCTGTATCCCGCACATGACAGACTAGACTGAGGGAACTTAGTAACATAGTGTTAAAACACTCTGTTGCAATTAAAACACTTTCGTTCCTCACTTTCCGCCGAATATGAGGCATTGCGTGTATGAGTGGTGGAATTGAACGCCGCTTTTGCTTTATTACCTTTTTTTTAGCGTCACGCTGTATCCCGCACGAGGTAGGGTAGGCAAAGGGAACCCGGTAACCTAGTGTTAAGACACTCCGTTCCACTTCCGTCCCCCATTTTCTGCCGAATTTGAGGCATTGCGTGTTGAGTAGCGGAACTCAGCGCCGCGCTATGCCTTATTAGAGCGAAGAAATGAAACATTAAATATTTAAATTGAAAATATTAAATTCATTTCCTCGACTGGGGATCGAATCCAGAACATGTCGGTTACAGTCACACGGTTGTGCCGCTAAGCCACGACAGACCTGATTCACCAAAGTGAATATATTAAGTATTTTATTTTAGTGATTGGGGATCGAACACACAACCTGTCGCGTTTACAGTTGCACCCTTACCGACCGTTACCAGAGCGATAAAAAGACAATATTATAAATTTCATTTCTACTTGGAGAAAGAAATACATATATAATATTGTTATTTTCTCGCTCTGATAACTAGACAAAAATATGCCTAGTTTGCCGCGTGTGAATACAGCGATAAAAAATGTAAGAAACATTAAAAATGTTTCCATAATATTGGGTTCAATTGGCAGTTAGGCAATAAATTATCTTCATTTTACTAAATTTGAAAACGTATAAAAATTTGAACGAAGCTGGATTTGAACCCGAGCCTCTTGGAATCCGTCCAAGCGCTCTGACCACAAAGCCATTCCAGCCATTGAACGAATGGCTTAATTTAGTATTTTTCTTTCCTAAGTGAGGAATAACACTTTAAAAATAGTAAAAATATTTTCATTTTATCGCTTTAGTAACAAGACATAGCGCGGCGTTGAGTTACGTTCATAACTATTAAACGAGATAAGACCGCTACGGTCAAAGTATTTAACGGGTGTCATCTAGCGATTGGTTTCTGCTGGCCGACTACAGGTTTGGTTGTTGAATATATTGACTTGGATCTAATATGCAGTAATTTATATATTTATGATGATTATTTTATTGCTATTTTTTTACATAGCGTTTTTTGTATGATATTTAAGAAAATTATTAGTTACTTGTGTAACTAATCTTGAGGCATTTTATACTATAATATAACCATATAGAATTTTATAACTAATAAATAATAAAACTTTATATTCAGTCAAATTAAAATAAATTATTTATTATATAGACTATATATCTTTTGAAATATTTAATTCATATAGATTGTACTGTAATAAATTAATAAAAAGAAGATTATAGAATGTTTTTTTTTAATTAATATATAATTTTTTTTTAATTTTTATTTTCTCGCACTGGCAATAAGATGTAGCGTTAAATTCGAAGACGATGTCTCGAAATTTCCGATAAGAAGAGGAAATGTGTTTAAACGCTAGGTTTCATGTTCCCACCATGCTAAAGTCTGGGGTCATCGTGAAGATATAATGAAAAAATATTATAAAATAAAACTTAATAAGAAAAAGAAAAAAACATACATTTAAATATTAAGACTATTTTATCATAAGAACGCTTATCACACCGCAAAAGATAACGTCAAAACAATAAAAAGTTATAATTAGAAAAAAGTTATCCCCAAGTTGGGGTCCCACCTTCACAATACATCATTCATCCTTTTCACACATATCAAAAAAGATCGAGTGCGAAAGAGATAAAAATATTGACAAATGTCACAGTGTCCCAGGTAAGTTAAAATTAAAGTTATTCGAACGTCAGCTTTACGCGGGAAAGCACGTGTTTCGATGCGCGGTACAAACTTTGAAAGTTTACGTAATTTTTTGCAAGATATTGCTATTTTATTAAACGACTATCTATATTTTATTTAGATTAGGTGTTATTTATTATTGGATTATTGTGAAAATGTGGATTTTAGTGTATGGATATTGTCAGTGACAGGAACGAACCATCCTTTTGTGCAAGGGATTACCATTCTTAAGGCGGCAACTGTATCGGTAAGGATAAAAAAGCCCCCTCCGATATAACATTTACAAATGTCATACCTATATGAATGCAACCTTTTCAAAAGCATATTTTAATAATATTCTTAATAAAAATTTCGTGTGAGCTCAAATTTTTTGGTTTAGGCTAAGCATGTGCCAAGTCTAACTAAAAAAAATAAAATCTTTGACAATATAATAATAATTGCCTTAATATACTCAAATTGCATTTACTGATTTTTATATGTGTAGTTTTAGTAAAAGATTTTATACTATTATCTATTGTATCTTTACACATTATAGTATGTAGAGAGGTTACCTAATGTGAAGATGTTCTTATATACAACAATATATATATATATATATATATATATATATATATATATATATATATATATATATATATATATATATATATATATATATATATATATATATATATATATATATATATATATATATATATA
>DWMZ01002700.1:0-13731 GCA_018249855.1 Eueides tales michaeli | reverse complement strand
ATATATATATATATATATATATATATATATATATATATATATATATATATATATATATATATATATATATATATATATATATATATATATATATATGTATATATATATCCACGCATATTAATTCATTGTTTTCTTATTCTTGCTCTCATAATAAGACATAACGCGGTGTTTACTGCCGCTATTAAGCACGCAATGTCTCGAGAAAGAGCAATTTAGAAACGGAGTGTCGTAACGCTGGTTTCTTCCTGACTGATATATGAAAAATAAATAATAGTGCATTCCATACTTTTTGTACTTTGATTGATTCGATCCAATGATGCATCATTTTATTTAATCATTAAATAATTTTATCAGCACAATCGATGATACATAACAGTTTTATCTATTTGTTTATCTAAAGGGAACGGTTGTAAGTCGTAAAACATAAAAATAAAGTTATAAATATTCCAAGGAAAAGTGTGTAGTAATATATAGGGGGAGACCTCGGTTGACCTTCGAAAACACAGAATTTACGATACTGGAAGTCACGTAAGAAGTATGAGGACTCCCTGGCTGATGACAGTGGACGAGGCAAAAGAGGTATGCCGAGACTGTAGGTAACGTTGGCGCTCCGTCTCCTCTGCCTTCCCCTATATGAATACAGCGTGAAGATAAGTAAATATAAATCTTATAGTAATCAATAAGTTTCTTTGGGGAAACCTTTTTCTTTAAACAATGAAAAATGGTTTTGACCCTAATGCTTAAAACTTTATTTAACACTTACCTAGCAGAGATAATTTTTTGATTTTCAAATAGATACCATTTCACGAACACGAACACGCAATACCTCGATTTTTCGGCGAAAAGCGCGAAATGAAAGTGAGATATAAATTTTAGTTTTGAGCAAGAATTAAAGAATAAAATGAAGTTGAAGACAAACAATAACGAAGCTCCATCATCGCTGTATGATTTAGGTATTCCATACACACAAATGAATTCTACTAAGTTTTGCCCACAAAACAAAATAGAAAATTGTATAAATGTAACTAACATGACAATAGTTAAACCAACTCCAAGGTTTCAGATAAAAATGAGCCAATTAACTTCATAAGTCTATGTAAATATTTCATGATCTGCAGATCACGGAACTATAAGACAGGTATTTGTTTTAATTCTTTTTTCACAAAAACTATTTCCCGCTATTGTTCTGAAGTACTAAAAATAAATTGAAATATATGTATGTGTGCATGGAAATTATATGTAATGAATTATTTTAACATTAAAAATATGATTCCTTTTATAAAAAGAATATGGCAATTTAATATGTTATTTAAAAATATATATAAAAATAATAAAAAATATTTATTTATCTATACATTTATGTAAAAAATTGTCATGAAACATGAACATAATAAGTTGAATTTAATACTTTTATTATTATTATTAACTAAACGCTGCATCCCACACTTGGCATGGTAGGCAGAGGGAACTTGAGTACTTAGTGTTAAGACACTCCTTTCCATTCACCACTCTCCGCTAAATTTCTTTTAAGTAATCCTTTTAAAATATGGTATTAAATGCAGTTTGATCTGCGTCCTCATTGTAAAAATTACTAACGTTGAAGAAAATAGTTAACACATATCTATTTTATAATATAAAATTTTAAGCATTATTATACTTAAAATATGTTTTTTTCGTACTATTGTTTTGTATAATTATATATTCTGAATCTTTTGACCTTCCATTGAAGAAATATTACTGTGTATAGGCAAATAGGTAACCTTTAAAAACAAAACAAAAGTATGGATCATGATTATTATAAAAAAAAATAGTCTATTCTTTTTTAAATGATTTGAAAAATAATATTGTGGAAATTAAAAGGTGATTTTTTGTCCGCTCTCCACAAAATTATAGATCCGATGGACTTCTCGTGTACATATAATTGTAAGACCTTGGTTCTTGTTTAGATGTTTCCAGTCTGATTAAATTTTCTCTTTGTTTTTTATTTAAAAAAAATCCAAAAGCGAACCGAGCAACGCCGCGTTATGTCTAGTAACAAAATAAGCGAAAGGACAAAAATATTCCATTGAAAGTCACACGTTCAGTTACAGCTCTCTATGTGACTCTGTATAGACTCCGTGGTTAATTGAAAATAATCAAGAAATAATGTATATGGACACATTGTGCGTACGTGCGGTAATTCTGACCGCACTATTAACTGTGTGATTGTAACCGACAGGTTGTGGGTTCGATCCACACTCGAGGAAATGAAATATTTAATATTTTCAATTTATATATCTAATGTTACATTTCTTAGCTCTGGCAATAAGGCAAAAGCGCGGCGTTGAGTTCCGCCACTCAGCACGCAATACCACATATTCGGCGAAAAGTGGGGAACGGAAGTGGAACGGAGTGTCTTAACACTAGGTTCCCAAGTTCCCTCTGCCTACCCTGCCACGTGCGGGATACAGCGTGAAGCTGAGTGAGTCAGTGAATGAGTAAATTTTAAATGTATCTGGATACATTTCCTAAAACTCCTTAGAGAAAAAAGTTTTAATGTTTCATATGCAATCAGGTAACTCGTTTATATAAATATATTTATTTCATACTAAATTTAAAAACGTATAAAAATTTGGACGAAGCAGTTTACGTTTAAGTATACGTTTTTAAATTTAGTATTTTTCTTTCCTAAGTGTGGAATAACACTTTAAAAATGGTAAAAATATTTATTTCATTTCAATATATTATTTGTTCATATATTGTATCTGTCATGTCGCAGGGGCACAAGCGTGTGACTGTAAGCGCGATAGGTTAAGGCTTCGATCCTCACTCGACGAAATTAAATATTTAATATTTTTATTTCGTCGCTCTACGGCGGCGTTGAATTCCGCGACTCAGCACGCAATGCCTTCAATTTCGCGTCAAGGGAAAGGAATGGAGTGTTTTAACACTAGGTTTTCTGTGCCTATCCTACAATCAGATACATCGTGACGATGAAAAAAATATATATTAATTAAAAAAAAATAAAACAAATTAAGAACGAATAATAGATTAATACTGACCTTTGGCTTTTACTTACGGCAACGTTATCTGAGCACTTACAAAATATATAAATACATAAATATTCGATAAGATGAAACACTTAGGCATATCTCAGTCAGTTCAGTGACTATAATTATTATATGACATTTCTACGGATACGGGAAAAAAAATGGATTTTAGATTTTGTAATCTGTATAAATTATAATATATATATTTTTTATCTGTAACCCATCACTGTCTGTACATGGAAGATGTATTAAAAAAAAACTTATAGTACCTATACATTTTTATAATAAAAAAGTTACGCCAATTTAAAATATTAATAAGATCGACAAAATTTATATTTATTTAGCTGACATTTTAGTTTTTAATGTATATTATTTTTTCCGCTTCACGCGGTATCCCACACATGGCAGGGTCGGCAGAGGGAAGACACCCCGTTCCATTCCCCGCTTGTTTTAAAAATGATAATGTCATTAGAAAAAGGAAACAATTAAAATTAGTTTATAAAATAGTGCAATTCAAGCAGGCGAAGAACCACTGGTTGCGAGTACATAATAAAAACCTTCATAAAATTGAAAACTCATAAATATTCTGGAAGCTTAAGTCGACAATAAATTTTCTTTATATAATGATTTCGTTCAATTCAATTTCATTTCTACGATAAACTGTACAATTTTTAATGAATATAGGCTACTAGAAAATTTTGTATAATATAAAAACGATTCACAAAGAATATATGTACTTCCATCTATAAAAGAAATCAGGAATTAATCTAAAAAATCCTAATTTTTGATCCTATTATTAGCGTTTATTTTGTATTATCAAATTTAAAATAAATTATTTATTAAATTACGTTCTAGGTCAATGTTTTAAAAAAATTAAACTCGTTAAAAACAGCATTTTATACTCTTAATAAAATTATGGAGAGGGCTTTATATACAATTATAGAGTAATTGTATATATAAAATATATAACTAAAGATTTCTAATTAATAATTAGTGTCAAATATATATATATATATATATATATACTTACATGTTTAAATGCGTGCACACTTTACAGTTACTCCTAAAGAAATCCACACAATACAGCTGATAATGATAACAAGCGTTTGCTTGTACTGGACCTAATGTTAGAACTCGGTGTTACTTGTTATTTTATATATTTATTTTAAATATGATTTAGAATAAGAAATTTAAAGCAATTTAAAAAAATTCTTGAATATATTTTATAGCGACGGTCGTATATAAAATATCTATTTAATTGAGGGCGTTGTAGTGCACAGTTTCCATTTTCTCTCCTGACGACAGTCATAGCACGGCGTTGACTACCTGGGTCCGTCCACATTTCCTACGTATGAGAAGCATTTGGATGCAACACAGAGGATTTTTAAATCCTCTGGAAGCGGGAGCACATCACAAGTATTAATTATAGTAAATAGCGAATGCAAAAATTGTAAAGGCGCTGTACAGGCAGTTTCTTGAGAAGTATCATTCAACTCCGTTTGCATAAGACAACTAGTAATTTTCAACGTAACTCCGTTTTTGACATACGTCATTTGCGGCAGAAAGTATAGTTTGAATCTAGTGTGATGCTTAAGTATTTAATTTAGGGGTATTAATGATTCGATATATATGTTGAAGACGGTCTCGTGATATTTGCGATTAAACATTACAGCCACGCCATTTTCCTGGTTAAACTAAAATAATAACTTGCTGAACTAAATGCCTAGGGCGTCGGCTGCTTAATGTAGCTTTTGGACTAGGATTCAAGGTGAAAAAACGGTGGCAATAAAGAAGCCCAAATTTGAAGTGGAAATTTTGTTCGCGAAATGTTTCTGGTGCAGAACACGTATAAAAGTGGTGAGAACGTGCAGCCTTGAGTGATTCCGGCGATCTGTAAACAAAAAAACAATTGGATTAATATATATTTTTAAGATGTAAAATATCGATATTTTGAGTGCTGAAATAATATAGATCAACAGCTGTACAAACGGCTACAGCCAATCAATCGTATGAATATATCTCAATTTTAAAATAAATAACGACGTAGTAATTTATACTGCACTAACCAAGCGAACATCCATCAATAATTTGATGATCTAAGGTCCCTTAAATAATGGGATTTATGTACATTAAACAGGAAAGTATAAAATTAGTTTTTTCTTGCTTGCTTTTCTAACTTCTCCATTGAATACGTTCTTTTATAATTTAGCCTCTCTTGAGTAGCCTGTTTGTCACTTGTCAAGGAAAATGTTTTATATATAAAGATTTGTGTACATAATTAATAAAATTATGTAATTATATTATGTAATTATATAAAAATTGTCTTCGTTGTCTGAACAATTATATGCATAATTTAAATAACTTGTATAGTTATTTTTATCTAAATTAATAATTATCTACGTATATATAATTTCTTATAATATATATAATTTCGCGTAGAAAGGTAGACTTGTCTAAGTTCTACATTTTTATTCAAGAAAACGCACAAAACATTTGTTTTATTTGAATTTTTGTAGGTGAAATATATATATATATATATATATATATATATATATATATATATATATATATATATATATATATATATATATATATATATATATATATAAAACTGTACTTTCTAATTTCCCTGCCATATGCGGGATACAGCGTGAATTTTTCCTACTTATAATTATATTTATGAAATATTTTGACAACATCAATCACATGCATAATAGTGTTGTAATGTAGTAGAAAATATAATATAAAAATAAATTAAAAAAATATATAATATAGAAACAAATTGCTAATTTCACTCTCTCATAGAAAAAATACTATAAAAAAGTGAACATTACAACACTAACGAATGTACACACAAATTTGGTTGCATATTGATAATGATAAGGCGAGATAAGACCTACTAATAGATAACATAACGCACTCCAGTACTGAGTACGAACCGGGTTAGCACTTATTAGTCACTAAAGAAAAAAACTTTTGAGCAATTTCTTCTAATGAAAATGTATGCTAATGATTATATAGTTTGTTTGTTGTTAAGTTTTGCCACTCAACTCGCAATACTAGAGTATATTAAAAATTTCGCGGAAACTGGGGGAACGGGGCGGAGTGTCTAAACACTAAGTTTCCCCAACTTCCTCAGAAGCTAAAAAAGGTAAGAAATATACTTATACAACCCTCCGCAATATAACTATAACACGGGTAAATTTGTAAGTTCCAGTTAGACCAAAATAAACGTTTATATGTCTCTACACAAACAGACAAAGGCAAAAATACTGTTATAATAATTTTTCCTGTTTTTCCTTTCATGCCAAAACTATTCGATAAATTTTGATAAAACTCTTTTGTTATATTTGTTAATACATACTAGCCAACACATATTCTATCTATTTTAAAGGTCAGAACATTCTGATGTAAACTTCTAGGATGGCGTCTAAACTATAAGAGACATAAATATAACTTCGCCTTTAAAAAACGTCTTTGAAAAATTAATCAACACAATTAGAGTAGAAGATATTTTTTCTAGGAAACATATTACTAATTCAAAGATCCCGAACGTTATCATCAAGCTACGTCAAAATTCTTGTATTCCTGCTACTTATTGTATTGATTTTGTTACCATGTCTATAAGGAGATTTTTATAAACTTACGCCTTAAACTACAAGGTATATATATAGCCGCTCCCCCATACTCCTAACAGACCTAGAAATATTAATATAAACTTATCAATCTAGCCTTATGAGCACTTTCTGATGACTATAGAAAATTAAAGATTTCATACAGATAATGTACAACACCAGGACCTCCAAGAGAATATAACTAGTATGCCAAACAAACGTAGGTATTGCTACCCAACAAATAAAAATATCTTATAAATATTAATTGACGTAATTTAAAGAAATTATTACATACACGAGCGACCAGCATTCATTGGATTATACAATTTTATTTATTAATCTAAAGAATTTATTTGTTCTAATAGCATCATCACTTTTAAGACAATATCCTACATATTGTCTTAAAAGTGATAATGTTATTATTATAAATGAAAAAAAAGAAGCAAATTTGTCAAATTGAATATTTTAAATTATCGTATATTTTTTTTTATTTATCAACCAAAATTTAAATAAAACAAACACTAAATGTTGAAGGAATGTTGCCAGCACTGCTTTTAAATCTGGTCAACCGTTTCTGAAATTAGCGCGTATAAATGCAGAGACAAAAAAAATTTGGACCCAATTATATTATTAAACGTCCCCTAGAAGTTTTTTTTAATGTATCTTCCATGTACATACAGTGAAACGAAATCTACAGTTACAAATTTATAGATTATTTCACTATTTCAATAGCATCATTGAAACCATTTTCGCATAACATTTAGTAACAAATAGTAGTATAGCTTTTGAATATTGTACTTTGGCAAAGATCATAAAGCCAATGTAAAATAAATGGAAGAATTAAATAGAATTGATATAAATGCCTGTATATTTTTAAGAGCAATGTATACTTTGGACGTTTTGCCAATATATTCAAGTGTTTTTCTTTTGCTTCAAATATCGCTTTTATGTGTTTACTCAGTATCCTGTTTACGTCAAGTCAAGTATTAGGCCGAATTTAAGGCATTGTGCGTTAAGTCGCGGAACTCAACGCCGCGCGTTGCCTGGTTCGAAAATATTCAACATTTCATTTCTTCGACTGGGGATCGAACGTTGAACATGTCGCTCCTGCCCCTGCACCACGACAGGCTTAAAAAATGTGTAACTTGTATGTAACAAATATATTCTTATTTAGGAACTTTTAGGGTTCCATACCTTAAAGGCAATAAACGAATTCTTTTTTTACTTTTTTGTCAGTCTTTCTGTAAGTTTAAATGAATATCCAGGTCTACGGTATATAAAAAAAATATGTAGATTTATTATAAAACCTACATAAAATTTTCAGTACAAATTTCACAAGTGTATGTTTACAATGATCAAATCTAGCTAAAAGGAGTACTTACAGTACAAATAATGATATTATTAACTATTACAAACTTAAAATTGTACTTCACTTCATAAAAAAATACTGCATATGCTTGAAAATTTAAGTTTGTCAATTTTCTGTTTGATATACCAATAAACGGAAGCCCCAGTGGACGAGACTCGTATTTGACGGGGTTTTTTCTAATCGTTCCAGAAATATTTATAAAGGATGTTATCCAAATCGATTTACAAATTAGTTGTGGCTTTTTAAATAAATATAGTATTTCTGCCTTGTGTCTAGACCTTCTAATCATATGTACAAAGTATTTACCTTTCAATATCAGGAACTAAATCTTGTTATAGAAAAATATAATGTTGTGGTTGTTGGTGTGTCTATAGAGTTTACGCTGTATCCCGCACAAGACATACCCTAGGTAAGGGAAACTAGGGAACCTATAGACACCCTATTCCGTTCCCCACTCTCCGCCGAATTTAAAGCACTGAGCGTTGAGTGGCGGAAATGAACGCCGCGATTATTACCTTGTTACCAGAGCAAAGAAATAAAAGAATTAAACAACATATCATTACGTTAATCGTCACGTTAAGTCACTGTAACTGCTTAGAGTTACTTCAGATACTTGTATGTGAATATCATGTGTCATACACATCTGTAGCTATTTAGAATTGACCACTCAGGCGAAGTCACAAGGAAAATGTAGTTAATTATACAAAGACTATTTCAGATAAAGCAATTGCTATTATGTTTTAGTAACAAATAATTAATTATATATCAAACTACAATTTCGTTTCTCAAAGTCAAATACTTGCAAAATCTCAGAACCGGTAAGTTTCCGCCCAATCTCGCTCTTGCTGTTTCGACAGCCGCAAACATATCAGTGAGCAATGAATATTTCTACAAAACAATGACGCAAACCTCGCACTTGGGCAAGCTCTTAGTGAGATGCTATGTGTCACAGCGATAATAACGCCTACAAATTAAAAATCTATACTTATAATTAATTTATTTGTATGTCTGTGTGATCTCAGAAAAGAAACGGTAAACGAGCGTGCGGGTCACCTGATGTTAAGTGATCACCGCCGCCCACGGCCCCGTGTAGCACTAGAGGAGCTACAGGAGCGTTACCGATCTGTAAGGTGGATAGGCACCGTGGCCCGGCATTACCCAATGCGAAACGCAGAGGCCAAAGCCACTACTTAACGCCGGTTTTAAATGCCGGGGGTGGTAACAATCCGGTCGAGTCTGCCCATGCGTGTTGCCATTGCTGACAACGTGACTCTTCCACACGTACTTTAGTCGCCTCTTACGACACCATCAGTACCAGGGTGATCCTATAATAGTATCTTTGATTTTCATTTAAAAGGGTAATCCTATTCTAAGCCGGAATCACACGGCTAATTTTATTACATTTAACGTTTATTTTATTTAAATCGATATAAATAAAAAAGTAATGTCAATTTTAAATGTTTAGTTTGACAAAATTACTATATTTTCTTTATTTATTTTCCTTAACTTTCAGTTTTTAATCTATAGACGTTAAAGTGATAATGTTACATTATATAGACACGAAAGTAATCGATATTAGTAAATATAACCGTATAATTCAAGCGGGCGAAGTCGCAGGTGGGCTGCTAGTATATACTACATTATTTATATATCGAGGAGGCCGTCGTAGTATATTGGGAATGCATCTGATTGTAGGTGGGTATTATATATAAATTATTTCTATTTTCAGTTGAAAGAAACAAAGCACGACCAAAAGTTCCACAGCACCACCCGTCTCAATGAGAGCCTCAGTATCAGTACTATCTTATTTGTTATACTTATTTTCTAACTTCCCGCTGTATAGCAGAGTAGGCAGAAGAAACCTGTAAACGAAGTAAGGACATTCAGTTCCCACTAGGAAGATAATTCCACTTTCCGCCAATTTCTTGAATCATTGCGTATTGAGTGGCGGAAATGTAATGTTAAATAGTTTATTTCCTCGCGCAGAATTGAAACCACAACCTGTCGCAACGATAGTAGCACTAGTGTTGCCCAAATGCAAGAACAAGACAAGACTTAGCCATTCTTGGTCTTGGTCTTGCGCCAATACACCTGGTCTTGGTCTTGGTCTTGGTCTTGCGCCAATACACCTGGTCTTGGTCTTGGTCTTGGTCTTGCAGCAAGAGCCTAGCAAGTCTTGCAATTACCTATTAGTCTATTACTATTTATTAAAGTTTACTTTAAATCTTAAAAAACGTATTAGAATTGGAACATTGTGAGCTTGAATTAACATAGCCATAGTAAAGATCAAGCAGATTAATAAATAACTGAAGATTTGATAAGAAATTCGAAAAATCAACTAACCTATATGTCGTTTTCCATGGAAGTAACTGTTTCTTAATAAACATTTATGATTTATAAGCTTACATTTGCTAAAACATGTAAAAAAACAAATTAATTACAATAACTTGACTGTATTTTAAACAACAATACTTATCTGTCTAGAAAGAGATTGAACCCTCAACTTATAAGAAATTTAATAAAAGAGTTTTACGATTTATCATTTATATTAATTTACATTAATTTAAATGATAAATCGTTTACATTAATAGCGCTAAGTCCTAGCTGCAAGACGCAAGAGTCTTGCAGGCTATGTCTTGTTCTTGCTCAAGTCTTGCACGGTCAGTCTTGGTCTTGCTAAAAATACGCGGTCTTGTTCTTGGTCTTGGTCTTGCAAAAACGCAAGAACAAGACCAAGACTGAATTTGGGCAACACTAAGTAGCACGGTTATGCCCCTAAACTATGACAGAATAGGGCGCATTATTATTACTCAATTAAAATTTCATACTATTTTATTTAGTACAATTTTGTTTTCTTTCATGAATTTAAATTAAGTATAAGAATTAATGAAGTTTATCTCACGTGTTATATATTTGTAATTAATTTGCTTATCGTTCAAATCACAAAAACAATCTTAATAAAATTAAAAATAACAATTCTAAAATTCACAACTATGAATATAAATACTAATATCATATTCACATAAACATACGTACATAAAAACCTGTCGTGGTACAGGAGCTCATGTATATGACTGTAAACGACAGGTTGTGGGTTTGATCCTCACTCAAGAAAATATTTAAAATTTTTAAATTAAATATATAAAAAAAAAATTGTTTTTATTTCTTCGCTATCGTAACAAGGTAAAGCGCGGGGTTGAGCTCCGCCACTCAACACGCAACGTCTCTAATTTGGCGAAAAGTGGGGAGCAGAAATGAAAAGGAGAGTACTAAAACTAGGTTCCCAAGTTCCCTCTGTGTACCCTGCCATGTGCGGGATACAGCGTGAATCTGAGAAAAAAAAAAAATAAAAATAAACATATTATTAAGCAAGCCCAAATCTTTTGAGTGCTAGACCACGCGTGTGTAAGAGACCTTGGACTAGAAAGCGGTTATGGCTTAACTGATGGCGGCGTCTACCTTCTCTTTCAAGGTTGGACGGATTTTTTTATGAAATGTTACTGACCTTTCTCGTTCGGGCTATAAGTAAAAGTTGCTCAAAGCTTTATTTACGTTGATTGGTGTGGTATTTGTCTGTATGCTAATCTTTACTTATAATGAATCTGTAACCGATCACTGTCTGTACATGGAAGATATATTACAATAAATAGTATAGAGGACGTTTATTTATTAACGTAATAGGGCCAAATATACTGATTTATTTTTTATTTTTTGTCTATTTGTCAGTTTGTCTGTGCGTATACATGTACTTATCTTAGGAACTGATCTAATGCTCATCTTATGAACTAGACTTAAATGCAGTTTTCAGTATTATATTTTCGCAACTTTCCCTCAACATTTAGTATTTGTTATATTTTAATCTTATTTTAATTTAGTTTTATAAGATTAGCACAAAATATTATTCATTAGGCTGAAAATAAATATAAAATAGTTTCAATATATTGTCTTAAAAATTATAATGTTATTAAGGTTAAAGATCATTTATTCTCAGAAGAATCCAATTCACTTATATGAGAGTATACATAAAATTATACAAAAACAAAATATTGTTGGGTATATCGCAATTCAATATAAACACAACGTAAAGTAGAATCAAACAATATTGAGGGTAGGGTTACGATTTCTACACAACTTTACAAGAAATATACGCAACTGGATGAGACATTATTATTGTTTTATATTATTGTTTTTTTTTAACAAAACAGATTCTTCTACCAATTTTGGCCTTATCACGTTATATTATTTGAATAAATACATATATTTTATATTGTTGTTTATTTATTTATTTTTTATTTATTTTTTCTTTTTTATTTATTTATATTAATGTAATAAAAATACTAGGTGCTAAGTTTAAGAATATTATTCGATTTTTAACATAACTTTTCAGTATTTCCTTAAAGCTAAGAAGCGTTTTAGTTTCCTTAACGTCTTTCGGCAATTTATTGTAAAGTTGGGCGCCTTCATACATTATGCATCTCTTTCCGTAATAAGTACGTGGTTTATAAAATGTAATATCGATGGAAGATCTTAATCAATTTTTTTATATTTCTTGTTTTTCCGTGAAAGTTATTTTAGAATGTAAATCTTCCGATCGATCCCCAAATTTCAACCAAATAATCAGTGTGTGGCTTAGTAAGAGAGTTATATATGATATAGCGTACATCATGTGGTGAACACCTTACAATGCCTTTTATAGTATTAGAACAAGAATGTAGTTGAAATATAAATAAAATGACTTCGAGGGCGGGTCATATCATTATTTCGTCAGCAGATTCTATGAACATTTGCTTAGTAGTTATTGCTAACTCGCTCATATATATCTAGATACTATACTTAATAAATATAGATGGTTTTATCACTTCATGTAATTAATATTTGAAACATAAGAAAAATTACATTGCCAAAATGTCGGCGGCTTGTTACTTCATCGTCGATAGTAAATAACCTCTAAAATAACTGGTGGTGGTAAATTTAATTTTATGTTTATAATAATAATGTAATTTTAATTAGTACAAAACCAATTAAGTCAACCAATTTTGTCAAACATATTGTAATGTGTGTAGTGTTCATTTTATTAATATAATTTATGCATTGTTTAAAAAAAATACGCAATAATCCTCTTTCTCTATATAAACTACTAGCTGTTACCCGCGACTTCGTCCGCGTTCACTATTTTGGTCATAGTGACTTACACATAAAAGATAGATATATGCTGTCGCGGACTTTAATTTAGAACTATTTAAGATAAATAATCCTGCAGTAATTATCTTTGTGTAACTCCAATGATTAAAAAAGTTTTTTTTAAAATCGGTTTTCCTATCTTCGAGTAATTTGAGGAACATACGTACTAAGAACCTCCTCCTTTTTGGAAGTCGGTTAATAAAATGAGATGATAGTCAGATACAGATCTTCCAATTGCGTTATTATACGAAAAAACCGCATCTGTGCCTTTCAAATTTGAGGTTTGTCCTCGATTTCTCCAGGATTCCATCATCAAATCCTGGTCTCCTTACCATGGGACCAATTGTGAAATATATCCTCTGGAACAAAAAACGAATTTTGAAAATTGGTCCACCCATCTTCGAGTAATCAGGGAACATACATAAAAGAACCTCCTTTTTTATGTCGGTTAAAATCCCTATAAATTTTAACTTATTATGTTATTCTGATATCGAAGCTATATTACTGCAAAGTTTCAAGAAAATTCGTTCAGTAGTTT
>DWMZ01002699.1:0-13733 GCA_018249855.1 Eueides tales michaeli | reverse complement strand
TTTATGGGTTCGATTTCTATTGAGGGAATCAAATATTTTATATTTTCCTCGCTCTCAAAGCTCATTATGCGATATCTCAAGAAATTGGTAGCTAGCGGAGAATAAAAGTGTCTTAGTGGAAGTGCCTACCTTGGTATATGTAAGCTTAACAACTTTGTTTCGACAATGGCTTGGTCACAACCCCCGCGTTATAACAAATATTATAATATTTCCACTCAGGAAAGCATATTATACAATTTTCATTGTTATCACTTTGGTAATAAGATAAAATAACATGTTGATTTCAAAATGTCTCAAAAATCGATTTTTATCATTTAAAATTTTTACACTTCTTGTAATTTCAGCTATGCAGTGTCTGATAATCAATCCGTTAATAATGAGAAAGCTTTATTGAATATAGATATAGATATAAATGTTAATACGCCATTGAACTAAATTCCATTTAGTTTATAAAATTGAAACAACGCTTCGAATAAACTTTCTCTTACAGGGATGCAAGTACTTTACCCAATTAAGCCAATATTCAAATTTTGGTAATACTTCCATAAGCTTTTACTATTTTTGCTATTAGCATTTTTTCTGTCTCATATACTCACAGTACGGCCTGTGAAGATTCGAATTTCGAGTATATAAAAAGAAAATTATCCAAAAAATAAATAGGATCAAGCGGAGATTTCGATGGTAACGTTTGTGATATTTTTGTTACCTAGCTCTGTTAATGAAGCAAAGTACGGCAATGAATATTCGATGGAAAATGTAGAATGAAAGTATCATTATCGCCGCAGTATGCCACTAGTACTAGGTTCCTTTACCAGATTACCAGGTTCCCTCTGCCGTCCCTGCTATGTCCAGAATAAAACGTAAAGCTAAAAATATCATCACTATTAATGATACTCCTTATCAGGTAAGGTGCTCCTAGAATTATGCAAAAGGTTTCGCTGTCCTCAATGGATAAGAAAAATTGGACCAAAATATGTTTGTTAGTAATTAATTAACAGGTTACATTGTTTTGTAAAGCCTCTCGCTTTGTACGCGCTTTGTTTTAAGTGGACTTTACTTGTAACTTTAGAAAGCTTATAGTTGTGAACTATGGAAGCTTTATAAAGTTTGAGTATTTCATTCAAATATTTCTGAAATTATTACTATTATATATAAAATTCTTATAGTGGGTCATTAGCGTCAGAGTATTGTTGTGGTCCGATTTTATCTCGGGTCGAAATAAATGGTTATTTTTGTTACATTTGCCGTATGGTAAAATGTGACATTAAGTTCCGCCACTCAACGCAGAATGTCATGAATTTAAGTATAATAACAATTTGCAATTGGAATAATATATAAGCGTCTTTATGTAGAAAAGTCAGATACGATGCCGCGATATGATAAAGGAACACGTCACAATAGGAAAATGAAAAGGTAAGATTTTTTCACAGAAATCGTTTTAGAGTTTCTTTCTGTTTTTCAGACTTAGTGCCTAAAAATATTTATCTTTGGCTTTACGTTATTTCTTAGGAAGATTGATTTCTCAATAAAAAACAATTTGGCTTTTTTTCTCGCTCTACCCCGCACACAGCAGGGAAGGCAGAAGAAATCTGGGAATTGTTGTTAAGATCATTAGTCCGTTACTACTAAAGCATTTACGTTCCCCGTTTTCTGCTAAATTCTTAAAACATTTTGTATTGAATGGTGGAACTCATCGCTGGAGTTGGCCTGGTTACCAGAGCGAGAAAATAACATTATTAAACATTCCATTTATTCGGGTGGGGATCGAATCCACGATCTGTCTCTTTTACAGTCGCATGCTCGTACCCCCGCGTCACGATAAGCACCATTGCTCTTATTTTTAATATAATTTGAATTAAACAAAAAAAATGTCTGATATTCCATTTATTAATATTGACTATATCTCCTTAATCGTGTCTATAGAGTCCATTGCATTTTTATTCGAAATAACTTTGGGTTTTAATTGTTAGGTGTCAACTACACGGTCAATTATTTTCATTTGGCCACGGGAATAAAGCCGCACGACCTTGTATAGTTAATGCGCTAATCTCAGGAAAAAAACCCTTTGTCTGATAGTCCATTTTGTTGAAGTAGGAAACTATTTTACATTTCATTAATCATTTCTATGTGGCCTATATGCACAGCTAAAATAAGCTTATTAGTTATATTAAAGAATTATTTCAATAATAATTGGCATACAAATTTATTTCCTGATTAAATAATTTTAAATATTAGTAATGATTTGCATTATTTGACATCAATTAATTTTTAAGTATTTGTGATCTTTTAGGCTGCTACACTCACTGCTCGCACAGTACCAAAATGAGTGGCTAAAAACGAGGTTGTGAGTTCAATTTGCACTCGGGGAAATCATTTTCATTTCTTTTTCTGGTAACAAATAAAACGCGGTTTTAAGGTAACATTCACATACACAATGTCTTCAAAATTAGTCATTGCATGTGGAACTGAATATCTTGGCTCTAGGTATCCTTTGCCTGTGAAGATTTTTTTTTATTTTGTTTATTTATTTTGTGGGTCAACAACATGAATGTCACGATCCAATAATTATTTATGAAGTAATATTGAAGGAAACATTCTTGATGGGAAATTCCGAAGGTGCGTGACTAAATGCGATTTTTATCTTTGATATATATTTCAATTATGATATAATTTAATCTATATTAGAAGCAGTAAACCAGTGGAATAGTAAAAATGATAGCAGCTAGTTCAATCCCCAGTGAAGGAAAAATTCTTGATGGGAAATTCGGAAGGTGCGTGACAAAATGCGATTTTTATCTGTGATATATATTTCAATTTTAATATAAATTAATCTCTATTATAAGCAGTAAACCAGTGGAACAGTAAAAATGATAGCAGTTAGATCAATTCCCATTCAAGGAAATGAGTTTTTAAAATTTTCCCCCTCTAATAACGTTAACTGTGGCGATGAGTTGCGCCGTTAAGCACGTAAATTCTCGAATTATGTGATAAAATAGAGAAAGGAGCACATGCTGGATACAGCTTGAGGCTACACGAAATATATGTAATGATATTTATAATATGACCTATGATTTGGAGGCTTGTCAGGACACAAGCGACTGTAAGTAAATGCGACAGTTGGATGTTCGATATCCACTCAAGTAAATTAAATCTTTAATATTTTCATTACTTCGCTCAAGCAACGAGCGCAAGCGTGGCGTTGAGTCCCACCAACGCACACGTAATGCCATAAATACCGGGAATAATATAAACGGGGTCACTTGACACTAGGTGCCTAAATTCTCTCTGCCTACCCTGTTATGGGATACAGCGTAAAGCTAAAAAAAGTCCTATAATAACGTCCAAAACATTATTTGTTTTAGGTTTTTTTGCTCTAATAAATATCTAATAAATATTATCTGTAATAAATATTATCTCTAATGAATATTATATAATATGTTCCTGTTTAATCCCCGAATCATAAAGAGAGGTGTTAAGTTTCACCTGTCTGCTTAATTTATTTGTATCATATATTTTAAAAGAAAAAAAACTGATTGTGTATTATCTCAGGGATAATATGGGGATATGTAATATTTAATATTTTCAAATGAGTTGAGTTGTGAAACTCAATACGGAATGCCTCTAATTCTGTGCCTACCCTGTCATGCACAGGATTCAACGTGAAGCTGAAAAAAAAGGAAAGCTTTTGATTGTAAACACAACGCTTATGCGTCCCAATCCCATCTGAAGTTATTAATTTCTAGGATAATCAGTTCCTAGGATCAAAGAATCAATTCCTAGGATAACAAGGCACAGCGCGTGTTAAGTTACTCAATTCAAGATGAAATTATATTGGGTGGAATAAGGAGGAAGGAAAGGTGTGTTTTACATAGATTTCTTCTACTTACTTAGATGTGAGAAAAAGCGTGGAGGTAAAAGACAATATATTATAAGCGACCAATTTTCTCCAGAATTGAATTTGAATCCACAATAATCGCGTTCAGTTAAGCATATCCTAATTGTGTAGCGCCGTATAATGTCTTACGTAAATCAGATGGTAATCTCGAAATGCTTTAGAAACAGCCGCTTTTAATAGCAAAAGAAAATTAAATGTTACTCTGCTCTTTTTCTTGGATCAATCAAAGTAAAATCTCTCATTTATCTTCGTAGAGACGTTGAGGCGCAGTGGTTATTATTTTGGGGTGTACTCTAGAATACAGGTACAAACAATTGTGACTACATATTTTTTTTTTCAGATAAATCCTTTTACTATAATTGTACTAGATTGTTTTTTTTTTATATTTGCACCATTTTGGTATTTCAAATCGTTGTTAACAAAACTGTATTCATTATTGTGCATTTAGATATTCCAAAAAAAAAATACATTCTTATGTTTGTGTCATAGAGGCCTAAAAAATAAGCATCTACATAGATTATATGCTTACGTGAAGTACCGCTACATATTTATATTTTTAATCCTTTGGTTAGGTTTAAAATAACGCAAATCATTTTATTAAAATATTAGGAGATTTTTTAGCTTAATACTGATTCTGCACATTAAGACACCTTTATTCCTCACTTTTTGCCGAATTTAAGGCATTGCATGTTACCAGAGCGAAAAAATTAAAAGAATTAATATTCCATTTCCTGGCCTGTAGATCGAACCGCACACGCTCGTGCTTCTGCGCCACAACATGCCTGGGACACTAGAGCTTAGCACATGATTTTCAATATAGGTACGTATCTTACAAAGCATTTTGGTGTAAATTATTAAGGTCCCCTATTGTTTTGAGAATTATATGTAATTATATATTATTCTACACATGGCAAAGTAGAGAGGGAACTTAGGAACTAAGTATTAAAAAACTCCGTTCCATTCCCCAGTTTCTGCCGAATTTGAGGCGTTGCGTTTCGAATGATGGATCTCAACGCCGTATTTTGCCTTTTTACCAGAGTGAAAAATGAATATTTTATATTTCCAAATATTTAATTTTAAAATATAAAATATTTCGTTTGGTCGTGACCGGATTGAACCACAACCTGTCACGTTTACAGCCCCACGACTGTGCCCCTGCGCTACGACAGTTATTTATATTTCACCACGCAGGCGAAGTTTCTAGTAAAAGGTAGTCGACCACAGTATAAGTGAACGAGGCATTGTATTCTATTATTTTGATCGTAAAACTCTTACGCCTTCTAATAAATATGAACATTTGCGCAATATATGCTTATAATATAAGCTTTTCTCCGAGGAAACTTAGATAAAATATGAAATATTCTTTTGTTTTATCATCTTTATATATTTAAACGTGTAATTATTGTGTATATACTGAAACTCATTTTCATGGAATTTAGTATGCTGGGAGTTTTGTGGGGATAAATCGATCGAGCCAGATTTTATAGAAAAACTTCTACAAAATGTCATTAAGATTTTATTGTAAATTTGCCATTTACATAGCTATAGTAGCTTCGTCAAGATTAGGCAGTCTCAGATCCAGAAGACCCTTAATTTTAGTCCAAATGTTTTCAGTCAGATTATTTTTTCAATTTTTGATAGGATTTTTTATAACAATTTCCAAAAAAAACATGATTTATAAAAAGAGAAATGGAGTTATCTCGATCATCTGGGCGCTATACAAATATAAAAATAGACATATGTATTATTATTTTATAGTTATATTTATAAATAAAAGTTATAGTGATGTAGTAGAACATCTATCTATATATGATAATTAGAAGTTGGATTTCTATTTATATGAAATTATATTCTGTTCTTTATAGATTATACAGTAACGAATTCCAATATGATAAATTAGAAATTTGATGAGGAATTAAGCGAAAAAAATGCTTTCTATCGATTGTCTGTAACCACGATGGTGCTCATTACGAATTTTGTTCATATTAATTTGGCATGATGTTTACTTATTGACATGCTTAGACATAGCGCGATGTGTATTTGCAATGCCTCTAATTTTAGCGGAAAGTAGACTTAGTAGCCTCAGAATTACTGCGAAGTAGAAATTACAGTGACTCTTTGACTGTTTTTAATAAAGCTTTAATTTTCAGGATACTGTTAAATCCACAGACTTCTAAAAGATATTTATATTATATTTTATTAGCTTTGCGATATATGCTGCAGAGCAGGCAGAATGGGACTTGGACCTGCACATTAACACACTTTTGTTCCCCACTTGTCACTGATTTTTGAAAATAATGCAAACCGAGTGACGGAACTCAACATCGTGCTTTGCCTCGTTACCAGAGAGAGGAAATGAAAAGTGGTCGAATCGAATCCTCAGCTTGCACACTCGTCTTGCTACGTAACAACTGGCCTCAGATATTAAAAATATATTTTTATAAAATTAGACAAATTAATAAAGATATTTCTACAACAGATATTGTAGAAGTATCTTTGTTAATAGTAATATATCTACTATAAAAAAGACAATTAAGCTTGGTGAAAAGTAATGATTTTTGAAAACTGTTAACGTCGGTATTAAGCTCAACATTTGCTAGCAATGAATACAACAGCTCTGCCGGGCTCAGCCTCATGGGAAATGTCTCATCCCGCTAGTGGTGGGAAGAGTCGATATGGACCAAATGCTTGAACTTTTATTTAGGTCAAGAATTCCTAAACTTTTCTTAATCAAGGACCACCTATGATATCATTCTTGTTAGCAGAGTCTCTTGTGTAATTTAAAAATTGTAATAATAAAATACAATCTTTTATTAAAAACCAGCTCAGACCTTTAGAGCGGCTTACTGCTCACCGCCCGTTAAATTTAAAAACGTTCGTGGACCATATTTTAGTTTCTGTTGGCCACTGGTGATCCACGGACCACAGTTCGAATGTGACTTAACATTTAAAATTATAAAAAATAAAAGAAAATCAGCAATTTCTTCCAGAAAACATAAGTCGCTAAATTTATATAAAACGAAAAATATGTATAAAATTTAAAGAATACTTATTATATATATTGAAACATAAATTTGAAATCTCCTTATAACCACAACGTAGTATCGCTTATATATTAGTTTACTAGAGAAAAATCGGTAGATCTAAAATTGTCGTTGTACAGGCGCATAGCGTCTGGTTTTAACGTGACAATTTTGGATTCGATATTAAATTGAAGAATTAATCACTTTCATTTCCTCGTTCTGGTAATAAAATAATGCGGCGTTGATTTCCACCAATCATTACACAATATCTCGAAGCTTGGATGGAAAATAGTAAAAGAATTATCTTAGCACTAAGTTGTCTCCACCTTTCTTGGCTACAACATATATGAAGCTAAAAAAAGATAAGATATCATAGAAATATAAAATAAAAACAAAACGGAAATATTATTGATTGATGGCCAAATATTTTTTCTCTATACTAGATATGTTGTAGAAATAAAGAGTTTCTATATCTATTCTCAAAACCTGCTGACCTAATTAGAACTATAAAGATATCGATATACAAAACCACATCACGTTTAACTGTAAGTAATGAATATTCCTGATTACGCCTGTAAAGTTGCAGCCTTCAAATTTTTAATAATTATAAAATTTTAATAACCTTTTCAGCAAAACAATAAATATAGTAAGTGATGCGACGACTTCTGGGACCTATTGACAATGCTCATCAAATCATGGAGAATTCGAATTACAAATGGCGTGGAAATTTTATTATTTTCATTATCTTCCGTGGGGCAGAGGCACACGCATGTGACTATAAACCTGATAGGTTGTGGTTTCAATTTCGACTCTAGAAAATAAAACATTTCATGTTTTTTTTTTTGCTCTAATAATAAGGCAATGAATGAGTTCCGCCACTCAAAACACAATTTGGTTGAAAAAGGGGAACGGAAATGTTGTAGTAATCCGCCTAATTTGAGGCATTGCGTGTTGAGAGGCGGTACTCAACGCCGCGCTTTGCCTTATTACCAGAGCGAAGAAATGAAACATTAAATATTTAAATTGAAAATATTAAATATTTCATTTTCCGACTGGGAATCGAACCCAGAACCTGTCGGTTACAGTCACACGCTTGTGCCGCTGCGCCACGACAGGTTATGTATGTAATATATATTTACAATATTCTTGTATTGACCGAAAATTTCACTATCACTTAACATGACTGCTTAACATTCACATGGAAGTCCCATTCTCTATTATTAAGAATTTCTTTTCTATAGAAATTCAAATAATATTGCCTACAAACATAAAGATACGCGAACAAAATTGCAGCCAGTAGTTTGTATGTATGTATACATGTAGTAGTTTGTATGTTTGTATGTATAAAAGGTATCGCACATAGCAGGGTACGTAGAGGGAACCTATGAGCCTACTGTTAAGACACTCCCAATTAAAATACTTCCATTTTGTTCCATGTGTCGATAGAATTTTGTTTCAAATTAAATAAAACCTATATCACATTCATTATGTTAATTGTTAGACCAACACTCGCCGTGCCTACAGCTACGTTGAATAAATTAGCTGCGCTAGGCTAAGTCCTAGGCTTTAGGGACAGGTTTCCACATTTTATTGTGAAGTTCTTTGAAGTATATATATTATATATTACTATTGTGCTTTTGTATATATATTATATATTACTATATATTATTATTATTATTATTTTTATTTATATCTATAAATGTGAAAGTTTCTTTGTTTGGATGTTTGTCCGTCAATCACGTTGAAACTAATGAACGGATTTCGATGAAATTCGGTATACAGACAAAGTATGAGCTGACTTGGGTGATAGGATACTTTCTCTCTCGAATAAATGCTTGCATTTGGGATAAAACAGGAATCCTGATATTCATCAATCAGACTGAAACTTCTGAACGGATTTTGTTGAAAATTGGTAAAGTTACAGGTGACTCATATAAGAGCTTTAATAATATTGTATTCTACATCGCGATATTGAAATGCCACAACCACTATTAATGACTGTGATTTTGTGGTGTAATTTATTTCAATTTAGTTCTGCGTAATAAAACACAATCTATTAAATTTAACAATAATCTACTTCTCAATTAACTCTTTATTAATTTCTCACAGTCTCAACTTCAATGGCAGACTGCTTATGATACTTCATAGCGGGCTGCCAAAACTCTACAAGCAGCAAACGCTCGCAAATGGCGCAGCGGCGACAAATATTTAACAGAAATACCTGGTTTGTTTTTAAACGCTCCGCATTTCAGTACCACAGTAGCCTTAATTACGACAGTGAAGTAATTAAGAAGGCAAAAATGGTCAAAAAGTGGGTTTTCGACGAATTATGGTATTTTCTAAACAATATAAGAAAATATAACGGATGTTTCCACATGACGTCATTTGGTGCAGATGCAGATGTTTCAATGCCAGTATTTTAACCAACTTCTATTCATGGTCTACCACAGCATTGAATATCTGTTATCGACTACATCACACGCTAATAACACACAGTTCTTACAGGTTTATTTTATCACTCAACTCTTAAAGCTTGTGGCGCCTGAAAATGATTTTAATTTGCTTTTGCGCTGCAGACAACTTCTACTTCTACTTCATGAGTTCACATAAAACGTATTTGCATACGTCCGTAAATATAGCCGTCTGGATCTTTTTATCACGTTTACGCATCCCTACTTGGCAATAAATAACTGATGAACTTATTTTTGGGCAAAAAGCTATCATTCGTCATGAATTGATTGCACGAGTTTTTTAAATTAAAGTCCAGAAGTTGGTTGCTCTACTCACGAAGGGTCAGATGTTCCAGTTATCGAAATACAATGATGTAAAGTCAGGCGCATTTGCTAGTGTATTACTGGAGATTGGAGATAGTAGGCTAGAAACTGCACTAGACGGCAAAATCATTTTCACGAACGAATTTCGTAATCCAGTAGCTACCGAGGTAGAACTGCTCGCCAATGCATTTCCCGATTTAATAAAAATAATTTGATTAATGAGGAGTGGTTATATGATAGAGCAGTGAATTGATGAACAATATAAGCAATAAAATATTAGGTATAATAGATGGCGTATCGAGGGTGTACATGTCCATAGACACGGTGATGGCAGGTGATGACAGCACTGCGTATTCAGCGGAGTTTCTCAACTCATTAGAATTGACGGGCGCACCACCCCATAAGCTACAGCTTAAGGTTGGCGTCCCAGTTATGTTGACGCGAAATCTTGATGCCCCGCGATTGTGCAACAGTACAAGATTTCAAGTCGGTGAACTGGAAAGAAACATTGTGCGGGCAACGATACTCACGGGGCAGCTAAAAAGCGTGTTTATTCGCCGTATACCCATTGAACCATACAATTTGCGCTTCCAGTCTAGTAGGGAAAAAAATGAAGTGGTTTAATTTTCCCTTGAATTTGGCATTCGCCATGACGATAAACAAATCCCAGGGAAATGCCTTAAAATTGGTGGGGGGGTATACATTTGGGTAATTCCTGCTGTTCCCCATGACCAGTTCTATGTGGCGGATGTTCTCGAGTATCAAGTACAAGGAACCTGTATGTCTCTGTTGAAAATGATAGATCATACAACATCGTATATAGATTAATATTATAAAATAATCATAACAACAACTGTATGATTTATTTTTATCAAAATCTTTTCATTAATACCAGCGTGGTTGACTGACAAACATGGTATTTTTAATAAAAATAATCAAAATTAGTTAAGCCAGACTAATCTACAGAACGATTAAAATTTTTAAACTTCACGCTTTAACAACGCAAGCATGCGGGATAGTGTGTGAAGCGAAGAGATCCTAATGTCAAAACACTCTATTCTCCGCTATTTCGGTGAGCTCCAAAGGTAGTTTATTAAGTGGTAGAGTATAACGCCACGCTATGTCATTCCTCAGAGTTAAGTTATTTACGCCTAAATTATTTATCATGACATTTTGAAGCAAAAATATAAATATTAAAATAAAACTAAGGACTTTTGTGGTGCAGAGGCACAAACGTGTAACTGTAAAAGCGACAGGTACCATATCCATTGGAGGAAATGAAATATTTAACATTTTCAAATGAAACATTTAATTTTATCATTTTGTCGCTTTGATAACTAGGCAAAGCGCGTTGATTCCTGACACATGACACGCAATGCCTGATGTCCAGCGGGCAACGTAAAGCGGGGAACGTAACGAAGTGTTTTAACACTAGGTTCCCAAGTTACCTCTGCCATGTGCGAGATACAGCGAGAAACTAAAAAAACTAAAAATATGAAAAAATCGAGTTTAAATTTTTAAATTTAAATATTCTAATCCAACTTGGGTTTTCGATTCACAAAAGAAAATAAAAAATACTTTCAACCGTAAAATACTATAAGGCCTTGCAACCGATCGTGTCGTTTTCTATTTTTATCATAGCCACTTTCAATTCCAGGAACAGGCGATTACATTATTTATCCAGTATAACTGGACGATAAAACGAAAATGCTGGAAGTAAACCTGAGATTTTAGGATTAAAATATTTAATTAAAGTGTAGCTTAGTATTGATTAATAAAAGTAAGGATCGTTGGTTTGATTTCCATTAAAAATAATTAGTACTAGATTTGGCCTACGGCTTCGCCTCCATAGTCATATAGCAAGAGTACTTAGAGATTGTATCACACATTGATTTTCGACGATCTTTGATTTTCGTGATTATTGCACATTTTGATTGAAACAAATTTAATCAAATTAATTGCGTACATTGATTTGTTTTGGTCCATGGTGTCTACCCGTGACAAGGGAATACTGCAAAGTGTTCGAAACGTCGGAATTCCAAAAATGAAAACCAATATACTTTTGTTTTATTTAAATCAAAGGTATATACATTATCGCCTGTAATCTTTTTAGATAAGTGACCAATTCAACACAATTATATTTTATCGATGCAAACCAGTGGTTCCTAAAATTAACGCGCTTAGACAAAATCTTTGACTCTATCATGTCAGTAAACGTTTTTTATCTAGTTTCTCGCTACATCCCGCACATAGCAGAGTAGGCAGAGGAAACCTGGGCGCCTAGTTTTAAGAAACTTTGACCTCATAAAGACACCTCTTCTATCACTTTCTGCTGATTTTTTTGAGGCATTGTGTGTTAAGTAGCAGAGCTAAACACCGCATTTTGCGTTATTACAATATTCAGATTCAAGCTGTATCCGGCAGAGGGAACTTGGAAGCCTAATATTAAGAACCTCCATTCCTTTCACCACTTTCTGCCAAATTTGAGGCAATACGTGTTGAGTGGCGGAACTCAACGCCTCGCTTTACCTTATTACCAGAGCTAACAAATAAAAATATTAGATATTTAAATTGAATTTAAGTATTTCATATTCTCGAGTAAGGATTGAACCCAAAACCTGTCGCGGTCATTATTACAATAAAAAAGAAAATATTAAATATTTAATCCCTCAAGTGGAAGTCGAACTCACAACCACTGTTTTTACAATCACGGTAGATAATTTTAAAAATATTTCTTAAATATATTCATTTTATTAACTACTTCTCATTTAAAACAGTGTAAAGTTTGTTATTTACATTATGCATAATGTTCTCGCTCTCTATTCTATTGATTTTACCATTTTCATGTTTAAAAGATATCATTGTTCAAATACTATATTTTTTTTATGGATTTGATAACGTCTGGCTCAGTGGTCAGAGCGCTTGGGCGCTGATTCAAATCTCGCGACGTTCAAATTTTTGTATGTTTTCTAAAAGTAAGTTTCTTTTTCTATAGTGGAATAATTTTTGAAATCTTTAACAATGTCTATACTAATATTACAAAGAAAAAGTTTGTTTGGTAGAACGCGCTAATCTCAGAAATACTAGTTCGACTTGAAAATTTTCTCTACATACCCTTCTATATGCAAATAAAATAGCAAATAAAGTGTAAAGGTAAAAAAGAATAAAAAGATAAAAAGATATATGATATTTTATCGCACCTGGATTTGGACCTTTTATTTTGAATGAGGGAGAAAATCAGCCACTTTTGTCTTCTTTACCAAACTGAAATTGTCATTAAGATTGAACATAAATTAATTTATTTCCCCGAACGTGAATTGAACCCACAACCTAAGCCTAGCCGTTTACAATGTATTATGTAAAATCGGGATTGTTGACAAACCACCCCTTTATACTGTAATATCTATAATATGCCAGCCATCTGCTTTGGCTGGATGCCAGTCCTTTTATTAATATACGCCTAAGATATAAATTTAATAGGCAAGATGCGGTTTGTGTTATGGTAGTCAATCATTTATTGCTTTTATTTAAATATACTATGTTTTTAGGCTTGAGGACTGTCGTGGAGCAGGGTTACAAGGAAGCACTTGTAACGACAATTTTTAGATTTGATCTCCATGCTCTTCTCTCTGGTAACAAGGCAAAGTTTGGTGTTGAGTTTTATCAATACGCAGAGCATCGAATTCGCCGGAAGGTGTGGAATGGAAATGTCTTGACTGGACCGGAGTGTCTTAGCACTAGCTTCCCAGGTTCCCTACACCAAAAATGTTATATGCGAAATACGCCACAATAGGTTTAAATTTTCTAATTCCCTTATTGTTTTTTTTAAATAATTTAAATTAAAGCATTTCATCAGCTATAGCACAAGCAACGGATTTCTCCTTAGTGTCCTAAATGTTCTCCTAATATTTGCATTTTGGTTGGTCAGACTCCTTATATGATATATTTTCCAAAGCTTGAATCAAACTCGCTACTGTCTTGTTTACAATTTAAGATTATCCACATAGGCTTTAAACTGCTCGTATTTATATAATAGCTAAC
>DWMZ01002698.1:0-13733 GCA_018249855.1 Eueides tales michaeli | reverse complement strand
AGATATATATATAGATATATATATATATATATATATATATATATAGGGAGGGAGCTTAAAAATTTTGTGTTAAGACTCTGCGTTCCATTCTCCATTTTCCATGCAACCCTCAATGCCTCAAATCCAGAGAAAACTGGAAAATGGAATGGAGTGTCTTAATACTAGACTCCCAAGTTCTCTCTTCCTACCTTACCATGTGCGGGATGCATCGCGAAGCTGAAGAATTTTTCATATAATTCTAGTCTCTAGTAACGAATCACAAAATTGATCGAAATAAAGTTAGTAAATATTCCTACCATCCCTGATAGTAATTAAAACTAAATATAATCACTATGACGTCTTCACGTGTCTCTCACGACCTCAATTTGTTACCGAAATCTCTTTGTAGAGTCGCCATACAAAAGCATGGTCCCTGGTTCACTTTGTTAGCTACATTTCTATTGTACACATTTAATAGTATTGTGTTGAATTGTAGAGTGGTTCGTGTATTAATCTTTCTTTATGTATTTGTAAATGAGAAACATAGGCTTTATATATAAAATGGTTGGCAGAGGGAACTTGGGAACCTACAGTGAGGTCCTCCCGTTTCCATTAGGAGAATTCCGGTGAATTTTCAAAACATCGTGTTGAATAGTGGAACTTAATATCGTGCTTAGCCTGATTATCAGACCGAAGAAATGAAAATAAAAAATATAAATATTTATAACCCCGATTGGGAATTGTTTACAGTTTCATTCTTATGCCGTTAGGCTGTGACGTATCTAAATCTCCAGATTAAAACACTAATGCCTGAGAAGTAGAAAAAATACAAAAAAAATAATAATAATGGATTCTAACCCTAAATAACCCGCAGACTGGTAACCCTGCCCCGCAGGCTAGGGAAAGACAACTTAGTATTAATACACTCCGTTCCTTTTTCCACTTTCCATAAATCGAGATATTACGTGTTTTATGGCGAAACTCAATGAGGCAATCTATCTTGTTATCACAGAGTGAAAATAATTTATTTCTATTGAAATATGATTCACACGGCCTTACAAAATACAAAAAAAAAATATTTCCATAAATAAAAAATATTCCGGTAGATATATTTAAACAAACGGCTGTTGTGGAATACACCATTTACAAAGTGAAGTTATAATACTGAGGACTGGAAGTGTTATCTAATTACAGAGCATCTCACAGCAACGCTTGCGTGTGACAGCTCAGTATATGCACTTGTACATGTACTTCAGAAAATATATTTATATGCGAGAAATATTTTTATATTTAATATTTTCAAATGGAATATTTAATAATTTCATTTCTCCGCTCTGGTAACAAGGGAAAGTGCCAGCTGATAAGCATTAGGTTCCCAAGTTGCCTTTGCCTACTCTGCCATGTGCGGTGTATATTGTAAAATTGAAAAAAAATCTGTAGAGGTAGCACAGTGGGATAGTGCCTAAATCTAAACGTGCCGATTGAAGCCTCTAATCCCACTGAGAGAAATGAAATATTTTATGTTTTCATATCTTCGTCCAGATAATAAGGTAAAGTGCAGCTCAGTTCCGCCATTTAACACACGTTGTCCCTAAATTTCGGCATTAAGTAAAAAAATTAACCTAAATAGGTTGCCAGTTTCCCTTTGCCTAGACTCTCACGTGCGGGATAGAACGTGGAATATTATTCATATGATACTACAAGTTTACTAATATAGGCATCATGGTACATTAGAAGAGCGCCTCACTGCAAATATGACAGTTGTGGGTATAATTTCATTACAGGAAATGATTATATAGTATTCATTCTTTTTTTTTGTTTCGCGCTGTAGCTCGAACAGGGCATGGTAGGCAGAGGGTATTCGGGAGTCTGGTGTTAAGGCACTTAGTTCCTTTCTCTACTTTCGGCTGAATTTTAAGATATTGCATATTGAGTGACAGCAATGCCACACTTAGCCTTGTTACCAGAGCGAAAAAACGAAAATATAAAATATTTCTTTATTATAAAATATTTCAAAATATAAAATGTTTCAGGTGTCAATATACTATTTATTCTTCGAAAAATTAATATTTTCAAAAACCACAGTTTTATACACAGCAATACAAATTTAATCCTTTTTGATCACATTTTGATCCCCATATCTTTCTAAAATGCAACATATGAGTTTAAAACGTATGCAAATTCACCGTCACCAGAGATTTTTGTAGATGAAGCGTTCCACATTTACATTTTGCTCGTAAAATATTTCACGTAATAGCAGCTTTAAATGTGTTTTTTTTTAACTGATCTGGATCGATAGGTGTGTGCTCAAATCTTGTATTGTTTTTGGTAACGTATGGAAATTAAGACTTCTATTACGCTACATGGCTTGTTATATGTTCTTTAATCTTTAACTTTACGCTGTATCCTGCACCTGACAGAATAGGCAGAGGAAACATGAGTACGGCGGGGTTGGGTGGCGGAACTTAACGCCGCGATTTGCCGTGTAACGCTGTGAAGAGAGCAGAGTGAAGACATGATAACATTAAATATTTAATTTAGAAATATTAAATATTTCATTTTCTCGAGTGGGGAACGAACCCACAACCTGTCGTGTTTCCGATCACATGTTTTGGCCCCTGAGCTACGATAGGCCTCAAACCTTATTATACGCAATTAATCCGGTTATATAGGTTTGATTTAAAATGTATAATCGCGAAAATAAAAGATCTTATTATGATGAATGTTATTTTTTCTTGTAAAAATAACAATACTACATAATATGACATAACGGAAGTGCGTTAATGGGAACGGTGTGTTTTTTGGAGGGTTGGAAAAGGGCACTTGGGAACCTTTTGTGTCCCTTAGTTCTCTCTGGCTACCCTGCCATGTGCGGGAAATAGCGTACAATATATCAGAACACTAAAAGTAAAATGAATATTAGCGTATAAAAATTCAGTCAGTTTCTTTTCTTTATGTAAAATTGTCTTTAGTTTTACAAAGAAAATTGTACATTCAAATTAAATATTATTAAAAAAGTTCGTCAGCCTTCTTTTAGTAACTGTACAACTTCTCGGGTGGATGTAAATTTAGTACCTACTCTAGTAGGTACTACACTGAGTTTCTACCGGGTGTGCCTCTTATATAAGATCTTACCATTTCGCTCTTTATATTTTTTTGTCTATTTTATGCATTTCCGCTAGAAAATCTTCAAATCAAAACTAATTAATTGTAAATAAGACGGTCATAAATTCGTTTCTCACTTGAAAAAAAAATAACGATTTTAATTTCGGCGTTGAGTTGCAATGTCTTGTATTTTGGACAGAAATCGGGGGTAGATTTTCTTAACTCTAGATTCCTTTTGCTTACACTGTTTGATGAAAAGCAAAAAGCGGGAACAAAAATCAATAAAATCATATTAAATCGTATCTTAACCACACCTAAAAGATACCAATTAATAATATTTTTCTTGCTTCACGCTATATCTCACATATAAAAGGGTAGACAAAGGAAACTTGGGAACCTGAAACCTAATATTAATACACTCAGGGCCCATTAATATATTTTCGTTCTCCAATTTCTGTCAAAATCTGAAGGCACTGAATATTGAGTAGCGGAATTTAAAGTGCTTTGCCACGTTACCAGAGCAAGGAAATAAAAATATTCAATAAATTATTTCATCGTGTGGGGATCGAACTCACTACCTATCGCGTTTACAATTGCTTGTTCGTATCCCTGTCCCACGAAAACCACCTATATTTATATTGGTTTATCCAATTTACCCAAAAAAAAAACATCCAATTTTCCAATCATTATAAGCCGTCCGTCTATTCAAACCGAGTTTTATATAAGAACATTTTCTCATCTCATCTAAATTAACTGCCTTATGCTGACGTTTTCACGTGCAAGATAGTTCATAAACAGCTCATCTAGCGCCGTGTCTCGTCAAGACTGTTAGGAAATTAGCCCTCAGAAGCAGTTTACTTTGAACGTATGATCGCCGTTCCGTAATAGACTTCTGGGAACTAATATAAGTAGACTCTAGTAGGATAGTATTTTATTAGGATTTTGTGGGTAAGAGGGATTTTATCTATTTTAAATGGGTGTGGATTTAAATTTCAATTATAGACGCGTTGATTTTCTATTTTATTAATATTTATTAGGTTTTGAGATTTGTTGCAGTGCATGGGCATATACAAATTCCGTTTTAGAGTAGACACGGGGGGATTGTTTACATGATATATGAGGCCTGTCGTGGTGTAGAGGCACGAACGTGCGGCAGGTTGCGGGTTAGACCTCCAAACAGCATTAATCACCAGGACAAAAACTCTAAGTTGTTTTATAGACCTTACCCTATTTCGATGCAAAAGTACATATTAACTTCTATTCATTAGTTATCATAATTTGAAGTAACTTCTCAGTTTTTTATTTTTTTTAGGATAACTGCAATTATATATATATATATATATATATATATATATATATATATATATATATATATATATATATATATATATATATATATATATATATATATATATATATATATATATATATAATTTCAGCTTGCTACGTTTTGTAGTAAATAATAAATGTAGACGGTGTCAGTTAGACAGAAAAAGATATGAAAAAAAAATCATTCTGGATAACGGATGTGAACCTAGAATCTCCAAATTCCAATTGTACACAACTTCTAATGTTGCAAAACCACAAATATTTCATTAGCAAGAACTATAATTAAAAACATAATTTATATCAAATGTTTTCAAGTACCTAATTATTATTGCACAATTCTTATTACTGTATTAATATATATTGTGGCTTATAATTGTGGCGGTGATACTAAATATGATTCATTGTCTTAATAGCACTTGGTCTTCTATATATCTCAGTGATTGAACTAAAATTGAATAATAATGTTTTTTGTGTTGTTAACAATATGCGTTGTATTATTTGTTTATTATTTAAGAAGAAATGGAAGTTATTGGAAAAAACGTGGAATTTTGCAAGTTGACTGGGTTTTATTAAACTTTTTATGGAGTAGGCGATCTATATCTGAAATTTTTAAGGACTTATTTGATGCACATCCAAATGAAAAACATATTGGCATATTTGTGGGATCACCAGTACTACTGGTTAAGGACATACAAGATTTACAGGCAATATTTCAAGGCAATTTTCTAAATTTCAACAACAGAGGGATCAAAAGTAATCCAAACGACATTTTAGGTGATAATATACTGTTCATGGAAGACTATCGACGCTGGAAGCTATTACGTCACAAAATTTCCCCAATTTTTACACGTATGAAGCTGAAAAATATGTATTACATAATGGACAAGTGTGCTCAAGATTTTACTCAGTTTGTAAAAGAAACTAGACGTGTTAATTGTGATACGTACAATACTTTATATAATTATACAACTTCGTGCATTGGTGCAGCGCTTTTCGGTATCGACACCAAGAGTAAGAGTACAATGAACTCTCCCTTTTTGGAAATGACACGAGCTGCGATCGCTCCTTCAGTAACATTAAATATCAAAACAACTTTATCAAATATATCACCACTATTTTTTAATTTGTTAGATTTCAAATTATTTGGAGATCATGAAGACTTTTTTATAGGAACTGTTAAAAAGATATTAAATCTACGCAGATGTGAGAAAGAAAAACGTCACGATTTCATTGACATGTGCATAGAATTACAAGACCAAGGAGCAATGAATGACCCTGCCACTGATTATGAAATGGAACCCACTGATGAAATTCTAGCTGCTCAAGCGTTTTTCTTCTTCTTGGCAGGGGTAGATTCATCATCCACAGTCATGCACTTTACGTTACTCGAGCTTGCTAGCAATCCAGATATATTAAAAAGGGTCCATGATGAAATTGATAAAATGTTTAATGATTCCAATGGTAATCTTACATATGAAGATATTGAGAAATTAGAATATTTAGATATGGTATTAAATGAATCTTTGAGGAAATATCCACCGGTAGGATCAATTCAGAGACGTTGTACGGAGGCCGTTACTTTACCAAGTGGAATCAGAATAGAAAAAGATACTTTGGTTAATATACCAGTATTTGCATTACATAGAGATGAAAAGTTATTCCCTAATCCAACAGTCTTTGACCCTGAAAGGTTTTCACCAGAAAATATATCGAAAATTGTAAAATTCTCATATATACCATTCGGTGAAGGAAATCGCAAATGTCTAGGTAATTTATATTTCTCAGCATATTTTATTAAAATATTACTATTATTATTAAAAGTTTTTCTTCACTTGAATAAGGCAAAATATGTTTTTTGTGTCCTTCAATCTATAGGATAAAGTAATCTAATAATAAGGTTTTAATTCATATTTAAAAATGCGTATATACGTATATATATATATATATATATATATATATATATATATATATATATATATATATATATATATATATATATATATATATATATATAAATAAAAAAAAATAAACATGTCATCGTGTTTCAGGTCCAAGATTCGCTCGTGTACTAATGAAAACTGGCTTATCGTGGCTGCTTAAGAAGTACACATTGAAACCACAAAAATATGCACCTGTGTCATTCGCACAGAGCTTTTTCAGCATTAAAGATGAAAAAGCAAACTTCGAACTTATACAGAGGGAGCTTTAAATGTTGTTTTAATTTAACATTTTCATATATTTTTTAGTTATATTAAACTATATTTTATCTTTAATATAATTTACCTTGTCATTTCATATAATAAATATTGTTTTGCTGTAGTTTTAATGCTGTTTGAGGCCTATTATGACGCAGGTGCACAAGCATGTTACTGTAAACGCGACCGGTTGTGGGTTCGATTATTACTCGAGGAAATCAAATATTTAATATTTTTTAATCAAATATGAATTGTTTTTATTTTTTTGCTCGGGTTATAAGGCAAAGCGCGTTTAAATTACGCCACACAGCAAGTAATACCGCAATTCGGCGAAAAGTGGCGACCAGAACGGAGTGTTTTAACATTATTTTACAAGTTCCTTCTGCCAACTCGGTCATACCTGAGATACAGTGTGAAGCTCAAAAAAGGAGAAAGGTTTAATTAAAAAAAAAATACTGTCAATTAGGTGAATCTATTACGAGTAAGTACATTAATACATACATATAGATAACAGACTTAACATTTACACATATGTTTAGTAATAGAAAAAAATATTGAGTGACTTAAGAAAGAACCGATTAATTGCAAGTCCGTTTCCCCCACTATGTACCGTAGTACTTTAAAAAAGAGAAATGGGATTTTCCATTTTAACTTCTTTTAGCATTTTGCTGTCTACTAAACTTGAAAACTAACTAGATTAACTTAGAAACCTAGTGTTAAGTCACTCCGTTCCCATTAATACACTTCCTTTCCAGTTTCTGCCAAATTTTGGAACTGCATGTTGAGTGTCGGAACTTTATCTCAAGAAAATGTCAATGATTCTAAAATTTACTGAATAAGGCACTATTTATAACAATTAAGATCGTTGACTGGTTGATTAACAAAGTCATGTGTGTAGTAAATATAAACAAAATGATCATACTTCATATGTAATATTTATTTCATATAAAAACAAAAATAATATGCATATCAGACATTGGAAAGAGGCCAAGGCTGCGGATTAAGGGCTTCTATGCACGATTTTAACTAAATTTTTGCCGTTCCATGTTTCTTCCTGCAAACAGAGGGAACATGGTATTACGACCGTTACCCTCTTTTTGTCTAAATTGCCAGACATTGTGTATGCAAAATTTATTTAATGTTAATAAATAATTATTACGCTGTCTGGAGATCGAACCCACACCTATTTCAATAAATGAAACGGTGTCCGCGACACTATCCCCTCATTTCAATTTATCCACTCATATCAATTAATGAATGTTTCATAAAAAGGTGAACTTTTGAGCTTCTGACGAATTTTTTTTTTTTTGACATTTTTGAGTATCTTTACTTTACTTACATTAAAATAGTATGTAATATGCCTTATTAAAACAGTTGTACGAAAATTGAGGCCGCTATTGAAATTGCATTGAAATAACAATATCGTTTCTAAAATAATACGTATTGACTTTACGTGATTTCGTTAAAGAAATAAGGAGTCGTAATATTGTAGTTATTTTTTTAGTAAATTTGGATGTTTCAAGTAAGCCATTTTTTGTAACTTTTACAATTTATTGTCTTTGCTCTGCTGACAAGAGGAAGCGCGCATTTGAGTTCCACAAAACACGTAATGGCTGAAAAAAAGGGCTCAAATGTGTAGAACACAGTGGCGTAACACTAAGTTCTCTCTATCTACCCTATAGATACAGATTACAGTAATTAATTGTTATTTACAATTTATAACATATTTTTTTTATACAAACAAATATTATTTAATTATAGATAAAGGACATGAACCTAAAATATCCTAATATTGCAAAACCATAAATATTTCATTAACAAAAACTATTATTAAAAACACAATTTATATGAAATGTTTTCAAGTACCTAATTATTATTGCACAATTCTCATTACTGTATAAATATGTATAACGACTTATAATTGTTTGCGGCGATATTAAATATGATTCATTATCTTAATAGCACTCGGTCTTCTATATATCTCAGTGATTGAAGTAAAGTTGAATAATAATGCTGTTTGTGTTGTTATCAATATGCGTTTTATTATTTATTTATTATTTAAGAAGAAATGGAAGTTACTGGAAAAAACATGGTGTTTTGCAAGTTGACTGGGTTTTATTAAAATTTTTATGGAGTAGGCGATCTATATCCGAGATTTTTAAGGAATTATTTGACGCGCATCCAAATGAAAAACATATTGGCATTTTTTTGGGATCACCAGTACTACTGGTTAAGGACATACAAGATTTACAGGCAATATTTCAAGGCAATTTTCTAAATTTCAACAGTAGAGGGCTCAGAACTAATCCAAACGACATTTTAGGTGATAATGTACTGTTTATGGAAGACTATCGACGGTGGAAGCTTTTACGTCACAAACTTTCTCCAATTTTTACACGAATGAAGCTGAAAAATATGTATTACATAATGGACAAGTGTGCTCAAGATTTTACTCAGTTTGTAAAAGAAACTAGACGTGTAAATTGTGATACGTACAATACTCTATATAATTATACAACTTCGTGCATTGGTGCAACTCTTTTTGGTATCGATGCCAAAAGTAAAAGTACCATGAACTCTCCTTTTTTGGAAATGACACGAACCGCAATCGCTCCTTCAGTAATAATAAATATTAAAGCAACTTTATCGAATATATCACCACTAATTTTTTATTTGATGGATTTCAAATTATTTGGAGATCATGAAGACTTTTTTATAGGAACTGTTAGAAAGGTATTGAAGCATCGTAGATGTGAGCAAGAAAAACGTCATGATTTTATTGATATGTGTGTAGAATTACAAGACCAAGGAACAATGAAAGATCCTTCTACAAATTATCAAATGGAACCCACTGATGAAATTCTAGCGGCGCAAGCATTTTTCTTCTTCTTAGCAGGGGTAGATACTTCGTCCACAGCCATGCACTTTACATTACTCGAACTGGCTAGCAATTCAGATATCTTAAAAAGGGTACATGAGGAAATTGATAAAATGTTTGATGATTCCAATGGCAACCTTACATATGAAGATATTGAGAAATTAGAATATTTAGATATGGTTTTAAGTGAATCTATGAGGAAATATCCACCGATAGGTTCCATTCAGAGACGTTGTACGGAAGCCGTTACTTTACCAAGTGGAATCAGAATAGAAAAAGATACTTTGGTTAATATACCAGTATTTGCATTACATAGAGATGAAAAGTTATACCCTAATCCGACAGTCTTCGACCCTGAAAGGTTTTCACCGGAAAATATATCAAAAATTGTAAAATTCTCATATATACCATTTGGTGAAGGAAACCGCAAATGTTTAGGTAATTTATATTTTTTTAAATATTATAATTATTATTATTTTTGCTTTGCTATAAGCAAAATGCCGTAATGTTTTTTTGTGTCCTAAAATATATAAAGGATAAGGGAATCTATTACTAAGTTGTTTTCTCTTAATATTTAAATATGTGTATATATAATAAAATATTAAAAAAGTATATTTATGTTTCAGGTTTAAGATTCGCTCGTGTACAAATGAAATCTGGCTTATCGTGGCTGCTTAGGAAGTACACACTGAAACCACAAAAATATGCACCTGTGTCATTCGCACAGAGCTTTTTCAGTATTAAAGATGAAAAAGCAAACTTTGAACTTATACCGAGAGAACTTTAAAGATTGTTGTAATTTGTTATTTTCATATATTTTTATTTAGTTATAATAAAATATATTTCAGCTTTCATTTAATTTACCTTGTCATGTCATACGATAAATTTTCTTTTGCTATAGTTTTAAGACACAAGCATGTGACTTCACTAAATACAATCACAACACACAATGCCTAGAATTCAGCGGAAAATAGGAAATGGGACAGAGTGTCTTAATACTAGTTCCCAAGTTTCCTCTGCCTACCCTGCCATTTGCGGGATTCTGTGTTAAGCTGAGTAAAACATCGCGAAAACGCCGCGCTTTGCCTTGTAACTAGAGCGAAGATATTTCACTCTAGTTACAAGGCAAAGCGCGGCGTTTTCGCCACTCAACACGCAATGCCTCAAATTCCGCGGAAAGTGGGGAACGGAAGTAAAACGCAGTGTCTTAACACTAGGTTCTCAAGTTCCTACCCTGCCATGTGCGGGATACAGCGTGAAGCTGAATAAGTGAGTAAGTTAGATAGACAAAATTCTTGAAAATGAACATTATCTTATTGTATTAGTTATACTAAGCCCCACATAATATCTTCGCAAGCGTATTCAATGTACATACACAATATTTTTACTTTATTACTATAAATATAGAAGATAAAGAATCTTAAGAAAGTATCATAAACAAATTTAGACTATAAATATTATTAAAACATTTACAATTATCTTATATGAATTCAACATTCTCAGGTGCACTTGGAATATTAACATAACCAATTAATTCATGGGGCATATATATGATTGTTTGAGACCTGTCGTGGCGCAGCGGCACAAGTGTGGGACTGTAAAAGCAACAGATTCGAACCCACGTTCGATCCCTGCTCGAGGTAGCAAAATATTTCAAACTTAAAATTAAATATTAAATATTTCTATTTCTTCGCACTAGGCAAAGCGCGGCGTTGAGTTCCGCCACTCTCGACGCAACGCCTCAAATTTGGCAGAACTGGGGAACGGAATGGAGTGTCTTAACACTAGTTTCCTAAGTTTCCTCTGCCTATGCTGACATAAGCGGGATACATAGTGAAGCTGAAAAAACAAAAAAAATAATACGATCTGTTAAATGGGTTAGAATAAACAAAAAGTTCAGGTCATTAGAAAGTATAGATAAATTATTCTTTCTTTTATGAAAATAAAGCGATGATCGACATGATACTTCTATGATAATCTAGACTATTATATATGTATATGTATATTTAATAATACGTAATTGCTACAATTAATATAATACTAGCAACCCACCTGCGGCTTCGCCCGCTTGAATTACACTACTTTCGTTTTTTAATAACATTATCCACTTTTAAGACAATATTTATACATTAAAAATAAAATTTCATCTAAATAAAGAATAAAATACTATTAATATTTAATTATTTTTTTTAAATTAACGTACTTTTTAAAAGACAACATTTTTTTAAAATCTTTATTTGAGACTCTATTACATTAATGAACGCCCGTCCTCTATAAGACAATTTTTTATTTATCTTCCACAATGTACAGAACGTAATCAGTTACAGATTTATTATAGATATAGATATTATAGAAATACAAGTGTTAAATAATTGTATATTTATATGAAGAAGACACATACAGAGTGCCTGTATCTTCTTCGTATGAAATTTATGTTACTAGTTTAGAAGATTAGGGAACCCATCTAATGCCCAACTTAACGTACGTCAAGAACAAAATATATCTTTATAATTTTATTTGAGGATGGAAATCAGAAAGGTTTAGGTATAGAATTTACAGTGATTATACCGCTATTTGATTCATTGGATCATGAGGAATGAAAATATCTTAATGGGAACGGAATGTCTAAACACTAGGTTCAAAGGTTCCCTCCTTTTTATGTACAAGATGCAGTGTGAAGCTGAAAGTATCTTTATGTATAATAGTAAGAAAAATGTAGTTAACATTTAAAGTTGCTAATAATGTATGATACCCCACTACGACTAACTTCGTTTTCTGATAACATTATCTCTTTATTTCATCTAAATAAAGAATAAAATACTATTATTTTGTTTTATTTTTAAATTAACGTAACTTTTTAAAAGACAACATTTTTTTAAAATCATTATTTGAGACTATTACATTAATGAACGCCCGACCTCTAATAGATAACGATTCATTACAATAGGTATTGGAAATGTTTTTAAAGAATTTTTAAATACATACTAGCGAGCCGCCTCTCAGCTTCGCTCTCTTGAATAACACTATTATATTGGACTAATCTCAATTACTTTCGTGGTCTAATAACATTATCACTTTTAAGACAATATCTATACATTGAAAACTAAAACTTCAGCTAAATAAATAACAAAATTTAAATTTTTAAAGCAGGCAAATAGACAAATAAGCAAAAAAAAAAATATAAATCACTAACCTGGGCTATTACATTACTAAGCGTCCTCTATAAGATTTTTTTTATACATTTTTCATGTACCTACAGATAGTATAAGTATATATGGGCGCAAATCATTATGTGTTATGTTGTTATTGCTTTTAAAAGTATTTTATACCTTTAAGATTAATATTATAAATAACCTTTCGTAATAACAAATTATAATTTCAAATGTCTTAATTTATAATAAATACTGTATTAAATAATTGCTTAGTTATTAAAATTAAATTATTAAATATTGAAAATAAGACGAATTGAAATTAATATAATTATTATGAGTCTAATTTAATTTAATTATTATAAACAACATATAAACCTTGCTTTAATGTGTATCCTATAAGTGGCGCCCTCGCCATTTTTAAGTTAATATGGTAAAACATGAAGATTATTTATTAAAATTATTGTAATTTGTGTAAAATAAATTATTTAAAGTGATGTAAAATTCTATATGTAAATAATTAAGAATATTGAACTATTTGTTACACTAAAATTTAAATTATTTATTATAACGGAAGTTGCAGTTGCAAGTTCTAAAATTATTATATTTCGTAATATAAAAAGCTCAGATTTCTGTAAAACGGTTGACTTCTGTACAAGCTATCGTGGAAGGATAAACTTAATATTATTAATGTGTGTTTTCATTGTAAAAATGGACTCTCCACTCGAAAATACCGGTGTATCGCCGACATATACATAAAGGAACATATTTCAACGATGTTTGTTTCGAATACTTCAATTGAACTTTTAATACTTTTGTATAGATTATCGTTCTGTTATATAAAATCCGAGATTTCTTTAAGAGTTTCTCAACTAATCAAGAGACATTTTTAACTAACTATAGTCAATATTATTGTCTCCTGATATCTTTTTTCAATTCTATGTAATATATTATATACAATACTAATAGATACTACTATATACATATATATATATATATATATATATATATATATATATATATATATATATATATATATATATATATATATATATATATATATATATATATATATATATATATATATATATATATATA
>DWMZ01002697.1:0-13734 GCA_018249855.1 Eueides tales michaeli | reverse complement strand
ATACACACGCACACACGCGCACACACACACACACACACACCCGCACGCACATACACACACACACACACACACACACACACACACACACACACACACACACACACACGCACACATACGCACGCACACATATATTCTACACATATATAATATGTATATCTATACATATATAATAGTTTAGCAACTGAGAGTCGTTCTATTTGGTACGTAATGTCGTCAGTGGGTCAGATTCGACAAGTTTTTTTTGCCAAGAATTTTTGTATTGACTCCTCGGCTGTTAAGGCCGAATGAAGCATTTGGTTTCGATTTCCGGTAGAAGACATCAAGTCTCATTTAATGTTTTTATGGTAGCGAGGCGAGGCGAGGCGCGGCGTTGAGTTCCGCCAGTTCGAGTAAAAGGCTGTTAAGGAGATTTTAAATAATATGAAGTATAATAAGTAATATATAAAGGAAATGCTAACAACTCAAATAAATAGTAAGCGTATGTATAATAATTTTGGCAAAGCTTGTACAAAACGTATGGCTCAGCGGCCAGAGCGCTTGGACGGTGATCGATAGGTGCGGGTTCAGGTTCCGTTGTGTTTATTTTTCTTCCCTTGTATGGAAAAATTAGGCAGTGGCAAGGAAAAGAGTACGGCTGTGCGACAGGTTGTGTGTTCAATTCCGACTCGAAGAAATGACATATGGAATAGATCTGGCATGTCTGCAAGAAAAGCGCGGCGTTGCGGTGGTCACTGAACACGCAACGTCGTAACACTAGGTTCCCAGGTTCCCTCTGCCTACCCCGTCGTAAAAAAATATATGTATACGGCTTAATACAAGCTTTCGTCTTACAAACGTATCTGATGTTAACAGAATGCGACAAATCATTGAATTTCCATCTTTACGCACTGTTAAATAAAAAGTATCTATGTTACTGACAATACTGACTATATTGAGGCGTGTCGTGGCGCAGCGGCACAGGCGTGTGACTGTTAACGCCGACAGGTTGTGGGTTCGATCCCTAGTCAGTAAATTAAATATTTTATTTCGTTTTCCTCGCTCTGGTAACGAGCAATGCCTGCACAATTCGGTGGAAAGTTGGGAACGGTAGGGTCTTAATGGAAACGGAGTGTTCGGAGGTTCCCAGGTACCCACTGCCTACACAGCTATGTGCGGATTAAAAAAAAAATTTTCAACATTATCTAATGTCAGCTTTTAGCTGCGGCTTCGCCGGCATGGACATGTGGGAACAGGTAACATGTGTGTTTGACACATTCTAGGTGCCTGAGGGGTGACTATAACCGCACACACTGCGTTATATAGCAACGAAGGGGTTGGTTTATTGGGCCATGATACGATTATATTAACTTTGCTGAAATGTTTATGTATTTATTATAATAAACCTATTAAGTTTGACAAGGCGAAACGCGGCGTTGAGTTCCGCACTCAACGTGCAATGTCTCAAATTCAGCGGAAAGTGGGGAATGGAATGGAGTGTCTAAGGTTCCCAAGTTCAATCTACCTGAGTTTGACTATTAGATGATCGAATTAAAAAAAAGTATTTTTGTAATAGTCTTTTTGAAGAAGTTTTGTAAACGGCTTCAAGGTACAGGTCAAACCTGTACCTGTCATCTGAGTTTCTTTGAGTATTTAGAACATTTTAGGCAATGCGCGGCGTTAACTACCGCCACTCAATACGCATTGCCTCAAATTCGACGGAAAGTGTGGAACGGAAGTGTCTTAACACTAGGTTCCCTAGTTCCCTCTGCCTACCCTGCCATGTGCAGGATACAGCGTGAAGCTAAAAAAAAAAAAATTGAGACTAGCGACCCGCCTGCGGCTTCTCTCGTTTGAATTGCATTACTTAATCTCAATTGCTTTCTTGTTCTAACAACATTGTCACGGTTGAGATAATATATATACACTAAAAAGTAGATTTTGAACTAAATGAACAAATAAGACCATAGAGATACCTCGTACTAAATATTTTATTTTTGATATAATTTTTTATTTACCAATTGAAATTCATAATATAATAGTGAAAACTGCTTATAGATATGTTCAGTCGTTTCCGAGATCAGTGAAACGTACAAACAAACAGCCTTATTACAGCATTTTTGAGCCTTATTACATATATAAGAGTTCGCTATAAGATATATTTATCTTCCATGTACAGACAGACAGAGCTGCGTGTCAAAGCCAGTATAAAATATTTGAACAATTTTAATAATTCAAAAATGTCGATACTGAAATTGATAATACACATAATATGAAAGCATCGCAAGAATCTGCTTTGAAAATGTATAAAAGTTGCCAAATATTTTTAATTTGGTCGTTGATCGGATGCCAGCGGCGTTGTGCTGCGGGAAGTACACCAGGTCAAATGTGACGTGTGCTGATTTTTGCTTATTATATTGTATTATTTATTGGTGCAAGGGTAGAAGTGTGTGTAAAGAAGATAGGTTGTGGGGTTGAGCTCCGCTTGAGGATTATTATTTAGTATTGTCAAATTGCTTATTTTATCTGATGTTTTCATTGATCGGGTTACAAGGTAAAGCGCGGCGTTGAGTTACGGCACGGTGGATGGTAGGTAACGTGTTTAATACTAGGTTCCCAAGTTACACTGCCATGTGCGGGATACAGCGTGAAGCTGAAAAACAAATAGTTAGTATTATAAAGAGGTATAGAGGTCTATCTTGGCACATTCGCGCAAGCGTGACACTTGAGGAAATTAGGTATTGAAAACCACATATAAATCGGTTTACTCATTTAGGAGCTATAGTGCCACATACAGACAGACAGACCAGACTCATAACCTCCTTTTGCATCCAAGGTTAAAAATATGTTTGGGAGGTTTCTGAGTATAGTAATATATAGAAATTATTTCTAGTTCTACAAGATATTTTACGTCAAAAGTATTGATATTTATCAGATTTCCCTGTTGATTGTTATCTCAAGTACTTCTGACGACGCTATGCTACGATAATAAATACCTGCTTCTTTATATTGTTACCGTGGTGGTTGTGGATTCGATACCAGAGTGGGGGAAAATCTGGTGGTACGTGGGGAACGGAATGTCTTAACAATGGGGTCTGCCTATCCTGCTGCTATATGCGGGATACAGCGTGTTTGACGTGTCGTCCCCTTTTTTTTTATTATTAAATTGTGATGGTCTCTCCGTTTTCTTAAGAGAATGATACCAAATATTTAATGAAATTAATCTTAAGTTCATGTTAGTCAGTTATATGTAACCTATACTATATTATATATATTTTTGAACATAATTTCGTTGGAAAATAGAGAACGGAAGTGGAATGGAGTGTCTTAACACTAAGTTTCCAAGTTCCCTCTGACTACCCTGCCATGTGCGGGATACAGCGTGAAGATAAAAAATATTATATTTATTTTTCTCTTTTGTATATCGGATCGCAGTTGTAAAGCTTAAATATGTATATGTAACATTTCTTTAGCATCGTCGATACAACCCCGTCTGCCTCTTTTAGTTTAACCTCTTTTTAGCCTTACGCTGTGCCGTGTCCTGCACAGTAGGCAGCCGGAACCCGGGAACCCGGGAACCCGGGAACCTAGTGTTAAAATACTCCGTTGTAAAGAAATTCCGTCCTTCACTTTAAAGCGTTGAGTATTCCTCGAATCGGGAATCGAATCCATGACATGTCGAGAGTAAAGTACGCTAGTGCACTGTGCCACAACTGGCCTCTTTTCTTCTGGCTTATTTAATGTGTGTGGGCCTCTCAGCCTCTCACCGCCACTCATGCCGCCCATTGTTCAATGTTTCTCAATCACTGATTCATTTGTTGATTACAGACTTTTATGGGGCATAGTTAGTAGGTCGAGGTCTGTCATGGTACAGAGGTGCAAGTGTGCGATTGTTAGGGTCGTGGGTTCGATCCCACGAGGAATTGAATTATTTGGTAACGAGGCAAAGTCCGGTGTTGAGTTACGTATAAATTGGCTCATGTTTGGTGAAAAGTAGGGAACGGATGTGCCCTAATGGAATGGGATGACTGAACGCTAGGTTCCCAAGTTTCCTTTCCAAAGTAAAAAAAAAATGGTTGAGGTATGAAAAAGTCCAAATCGCTAATTAATTATATAATTATTTAACGCAATTTATTTGTATATGTAAGTATTTTGCGTATTGAGATCCGTCTGTAAACGACGGTACTGGGTTCGGTTCTCATTCATATCGCTCCTCAAATAGACCAGTGTACGTAGAACGGAGCGTGTTAACACTAGCTTTCCTTTATCTAACACGCCGTTTGCGGGATACAGCGTGAAGTTAAGAAATATAGTATCTATAATACAGTATCGGGCACGCGTCTGTCTCGTTGCCCAACACTCGGCCACTTTCCAAAATGAATTATTCAAAAAATTTGCTTCCGTTCGCCTTGTTGTTTGTTCTCACTTTGGTTTCTCCATTTGCACGGCACGTGCGCGAAAACAAAAAAGTTCGAAATTTAAAAAAAAAACACCTGTTTATTCTTTTTTTTTTCTGCTTTTAGTAGGGTTTGGTGGGGGGGAAGAGGGATCCTGGGAATCGTGAGTAGGTGTTAAGACACTCCGTTCTTATTAAGCTATTTCGATTCTCCACTTTTCGCCAAGTTTGAGGCGTTGCGTGTTGTTGATTGGCGGCACTTAACTACGAACGGAGAAATGAAAATAATAAAAATTAAATTTTCTCGAGTGGAGATCAAACCCGCAACTTGTCATGTATACTACTACAGTCGGACTTACGGCCTTAGTGGAGGATATTATGCACTAGCATGATCGTCGGGTTTGCTTCTTTAGTCAAATGAATATATATACTTTTTAAGGTTTCCTACTCATATGGTAAGATGGAACCCTATTGCATTGTCTGTCTATCAGTTCGTCTGTCGTCAGGCTTTATCTCATGAAACGTGATAGTTTACTTGAAACTTTCATAATTGATGTTATTCTGTTGATATATATATATATTTATATATATATATATATATATATATATATATATATATATATATATATATATATATATATATATATATATATATATATATATATATATATATATTTATGAGAAATAAAAATGACTAATGACCCGCTCGCGGCTTCGCCCGTTTGAATTAGACTATTTTATACACTAATCTCAATTACTCTCTTGTTCTAATAACATTGTCACTTTTAAGACAATATCTATACATTGAAAACTTCAGCTAAATTATTAAAAAAAATTGTAGTTATTTTGTCTACTTTGATGTTTTAAAATCACGTAACTTTTCTATTTATTAACCGATTGGATAAATATAGAAGATAAATAAAACAACCACTTAATGTAGAGGGAAGGTTGCCAAAATATCATTTCTGGTTGTCCGGTTTCTGAGATTAGCGCGTACGAAAGCACAGACAACCAGACAAAAGTTTGAAAATCACTATTTTCTCCCCTACTACATAAATAAACGTCCCCTATAAGATGTTATTTAATATATCTTCTAAGTACAGACAGAGATCAGTCACAGATTTATTAATCTAGGCACATATCGAAGCATACTAAAGTTCCCAAGAAAAACAAAACAAACAAGCAGACACAAACACAGAGACAACTCGAGCTCGGCCAGACGCAGACGCGTATTCTCTAATATAGCGCGATGGGGTCCTTTGTCTCCGCCTTGTCTCACGGAACTGTGAGGCGATTGTTTCCTCGCGCCACGCTATTACTTACAACCGACTTTCCAAAAAAGGAGATTTTCAGTTTGATATTTATATATATTTTCTTTGTTTTTTTTTTACCTTCACGCTGTATCCCGCACAAGGCAGGGTAGGCAGAGGGAACCCGGGAACCTAGTGTTAAGAGACACCGTTCCACTTCCGTTCCCCCACTTTCGAGGCATTGCGTGTTGAATGGCGGAACTCAACGCCGCGCTTTGTCTTATTACCAGAGCGAAGAAATGAACATTAAATATTTAAATTGAAAATATTAAATATTTCATTTCTACGATTGGGGATCGAACCCAGAACCTGTCCGTTACAGCCACACGCTTGTGCCGCTGCGCCACGACAGGCCTCAACATTTAATATTTTAACGTTATGACGATCCTCGTTTAGCCTCGTTGAGGTAGGTACTTGGGAACCCATTGTTACGATACTTCGTTCCTATTCAGACACTTTCGTTACCAATTTTACAACGAATTGTGTAGGTATTGCGTGTTAAGTAGCGTTCGAATTATTGAATATTTCATTTCGGGTGGGAATCGAACCCACGACCAGTCGGGTTTCGCTTGAGCTCCTGCGCCACTATAGAGGCCCCGCATTCTGAGCCTGAGTTTTTATTTTGCAGTAAAATAAAGAGCTATTTCTATACATAACTTTTTTCTTTTGAACCGTATCCAATACCTACTGAGTACCTATACGGGGAAAAAAACTTCTTACTCATTGTAAAATACTTCAACAGACCATGTACTCTACTACTTTTCGTATTGGCTTCTAATTATTGTATAAAACAGGTAAAAAGGGATCGGTTTCACGCTATATCCCGCATATGGCAGGGTGGGCTGAGGGAACCAGGGACCCTGATGTTAGATACTGTTGACACTTCGCTCACCACGCACTACGCAGTTTTGAGAGTTGTGAAACTTAATGTATAATAAAAATATTTCCTTTTTTTTATTAGCTGTGAATCGAGGGAACCTAGTGGTAAAGCAGTTTGTTCCCGTTAAGACACTTTTGTTCTCCACTTTCCGGCGGATTCTGGGAATGTTGCATATTATTTTTACTATTCTTAAAGTGTTATTTCACACTTAGGAAAGAAAAATACTATATTTAAAAACGTATAAAAATTTGAACGTAGCAGGATTTGAACCCGCGCCTCTTGGAAATCATCCAAGCGCTCTGACCAACTAAGCCATTCGTTCTTTGGTCAGAGCGCCTGGAACGTTCAAATCATGCTTCGTTCAGATTTTTCTCTACGTTTTTAATTATAGTGTTTAACGCTGCATATTGACACTCAATATGCAATGTTCCCAGAAATTCCACGTAACTAAACGCCTCGCTTTGCCTCGTTGTTAGTACGAGAAAATGAAAATATTAAGTAGTTCATTTGTTTGAAGTATGATTGAAACTACAACCGTTCCATTCACAATCACACCTTCCAACGCGTCAATACAACCTCTATAATAAAAACGCCTCCCCTTTTCACCATAAATTCTGTAAATAAAGGCTATAATTCCTCACCGAGCGGTCGAAGCCTTCAACAGCCTCTTCCGAGTCACGAAACTAAAGTACTCGAGCAGCGTTTACAGGAAAATCATCTGTATTGGTACTTGGAAGTCAGTTTCGTACTTCCTTTTGTTTTGTTAAGGCCTTTTACACTTGCCAAGTAGATGTGAACTTTATGTGTGTGCGTTTAAAGTTGATTTTTGATTGGTTGAAGAATTATTGTCGATAGTATGATTTACAAACATAGTGACGTCACGCACGCAATTGTGTGTGTGTGTGTGTGTGGAAATGAGGGTATGCGAAAATTGTTTAGTTTTTTTTTTAAATAAGTAGTCTAGAATAAATGGATATTAGGATTTGGGAGAGGTCTATCTTGGTATAGTGCAATGTGTGTGTAAACGTGGGGGTTGCAAGTTCGATTAATTTTTCCCGCTTTGATAGACACTGTGCGGCGTTAAATTCCGCCACTCGAGACGCAGTAGTTCGATAATTTGGTGTATGCAGAACAAAATGTCTGTTAACAAGATTCTCTTCTCTTTGTATATTATACACGGCTACCGTAATACTTGGGGAACGGAGTGTTTTAACTAAGTTCACTCTGCCTACCCTGCCATGTGCGGGATACAGCGTGAAACTAAGAGAGAGAGAGAGAGAGAGCGCTGTATTTTGTTATGTTACCAAAATGAGGGAAAATGACATTATTAATTCCCTCTAGCGGGAATGGAACCTGTAGCCGTCACATCGGTTTCCTCTTTTCCGTCCTTTTTCTATAATAAAAATCAACTTCCGTACAATATATGCCGTGACGTTCACCGATCGCGCGCAACACGCGATGTTACGGGGTTTGAATCCCTTATAATTTTAATTTATTCAATATATATAGTTATAATAATCTGTGAGGCCTGTCGTGGCGCAGTGGCACAAACGTGTGACTGTTACCGACAGGTTGTGGGTTCGATACACACTCGAGGAAATTAAATATTTGATGTTTTCAATTTAAATATAATAACAAGGCAAAGCGCGGCGTTGAGTTACGCCACTCAACACGTAATTTTTGCGGCAAGTGGGGGAACGAAACGGAGTGTCTTGACACTAGGTTACTAAAATCCCTCTGCCTACCCTGCCATGTGCGGGATACAGCATGAATGCAAACAGTGATATTTTACAGAAGACATCCAATATAAGTGCAATTTTGTCTGTTTTTCCCTAAATTCGTGGCGAGACACCCTCCGGCCCTACTCAGAGGCACCCACCCCAGCGTGATACGTACAATAGTATACAACGCTACGTCGATACATCCTAGAAACCCTCGCTGATTTTGGTTTTTCACGTACTTCACGTTATGTACCGAACAGGGTGAACATAGGGAACCTTGTGTTAAGACACTCGGTTCCACAAATTCCGCGGAAAAATCCAGACATTGCGTTTTGACAAATGAAATATGCATTATAATTAATGTTTGATTTGTTTGCTCTGGTAAAATGGCAAAGCGCGGCGTTGAGTTCCGCCATTCAACACGCAGTGCCTCAAATTCGGCGGAAAGTGGGGAACGGAAGTGGAACGGAGTGTCTTAACACTAGGTTCCCGGGTTCCCTCCGCTTCCCTGCCTTGTGCGGGATGCAGCGTGAAGCTAAAAAAAAGAAAAGTATGTACCTACTGTCATAAAATAGTACGTGGCGAAACGCCGCTCTTTGTCTTGTTATCAGAGCGAATTCAGTTCCTCTAGTGGGGATCGAACCAACTACCTTGTTGTGCCTCTATTGTTGTATTATTGTGATAATCGGGGGGAACATGGGAACCTAAATCTAAGACACTGATTTCCGGCGTATTTTTGAGGCATTGCGTGTGGCGTGCGGCGGAACTCAACGCCGTGATCTGCCTATTAATACAAGTAAAGAGTTATTGTTATAAAAATTGGAATTTGATCTCCCTACACGAAGCACGTGTACATATCGATATCTGAAGTATATATTAGTTAAGTATATATATATAATCCTATGCGTTTGTATGTACATCGCGTTTATGTCGTTGCCTTGAATTGTTAATTGAAACAGTTTTAATGCCAAAGTGGTCTATCTCTCTTTGTTTTAGTTTCACGCTTCATCCCGCACATGGCCGGATAGGCGGTGGGAACATGGGAACCTAGTGTTAGGACACTCCGTTCCGTTTCCTATTTTCCGCCAAATTTGAGGCATTACTTGTTGAGCCGCGCTTTGCTTTGCTGCCATAGCGATAAAATGAAAATATTAAATATTTTATTTCTCCGACATAGGATCGAATTCACAGCTTATCGGGCTTACTGACGCACGCTTGTCAGGCCCAGCGCCATGACAGGCCTCAATTCTATCTTTCAAATTAAAAATGGAGAATGGGACGGAGTGTTAACACTAGGTTCCCAAATACCCTAATCAAAAATTGTAAAATTTGGTTTAGTTTATTATTACATACCGTATCCTCCTCACTTATATAAATTTTTAACAAGATTATTAAAAAAAAATGAACACGCCGTAACTTAACGCCGCGCGCCCAATCTTCACATTTCGTCTCGATATTACGAAAATCCATAATTTGGTCAAATAAAAATGTAAACAACAACAATTTTCGTCCATATTTCCTTTATATGGTCATATTTTTGCCGGCCACTTTGTGATTCACACCGAATTTCACTTGTCCCCGAAACTAGGGCGGTGGGTGCGTCTTCGAAGCCGAGATAGGGTACTGCGATATGTGGTATGTTACCCGCATGTATGTATGTAGGTCTCGATAGTATCAAATTTATGTGATGATGACAGGCAATGGGAAAAGAATCGGTAACTACAGTGACTTTCATGTGTTATGTTATAAGATGGTGTCATTTTTCTTTTTTTTTTTGTTCTGGTTCTGGATCTGTTCTGTTCTAGGCAGTAGGCAGAGATAACTTGTTTCAATGTCATTTAAAAATCTGTAGACGACGTGTCGCAGTAGTGGCACTGGACTGGCTGTTAGTTAATGCTATGCGGCGTCGTTGAGCTCCGCCACTTAACATGCAATGCCTCGAATATGTGGAAAGTGGGGAACGATATAGAGTGTCTTAACGCAAGGTTCCTTAGTTACCCTCTGTTACCCTACAACGTGCGGGATACAGGTTGAAGCTGAAAAAGAAAAAACGTAACAAGTCAAACACGCAAAATCTCGGAATCAAGACATTGCGTGGACAACAAAATGTCTCAAAAATTATGTTCCCAATTTCTATTTTACTGTACGCGGGAACCTTAAAAAAAACAGAAGAAAAACTAATGAAAACAAGGCATAAATTAAAAGCCCCCAGCGCCCGCCTACTTTATATACGCTCCACGTGTACATACGTTACGTCACAAACGCTTCGAATGAGGCCATACTTGATACTTGTCATAGAGCTATAATAGGCCTAGGAATATATATTACTCACTCACCTTCACGCTGTATCCCGCACATGGCGGGGTATACAGAGGGAACTTGGGAACCTAGTGTTAAGACACTCCGTTGCACTTCCGTTCCCCACTTTCCGCCGAATTTGAGGCATTGCGTGTTGAGTGGCGCAACTCAACGCCGCGCTTTTGCCTTATTACCAGAGCGAAGAAATGAAACATTAAATATTTAAATCGAAAATATTAAATATTTCATTTCCTCGAGTGGGGATCGAATCCAAAACCTGTCTGGCTACAGTCAGACGTGTGTGCCGCTGCGCCACGACAGGCCTCAGACGACAGAAAATATATTAAATAACATCAAATAATTATTTTTAAATTTTTGTTTGTTTGTCTGTACGTTTGTACGCGCTAATCTCAGAAACGGCTAATTACAATTTTAGTGCGGTTTTCTTCACTTAACATTTAGTGTGAGTTTTGCTTAAATCGATTGAAAATTAAAGCCAATTTTAATTCAACAAAATGACTACATTTTTTTTATTGACTAAGCAGAAATTTCATTTTTTAATATAAATATATATGCTAAAAGTAATAATGTCAGTAGAACGGGAAAGTGGTTGAGATTGGTAAAAAAATTGTGTGATTCAAGCGGGCGAAGCCGCGAGAGTTTTTGTCTTCATATTAGGAACGATATGGAAGGTCTTAACATAAGGTTCCCAAGTTCCCTCTGTCTACTCTGCCATGTGCACTCTATAGCGTGGAGCTAAATAAACAAACTAATGTACTGCTACTATTCTTTACCTACAACTTCGCTGTGGTTAAATAGAAATAAGTACTTTTAGTGTCATGACACATATGACCCATCCCAAGTGTGTCAAACATGTGTTTTGTTACTTGGGTTATTCTCAGGTAGTGCCCTCAGTGAACCGGTGGTAAATTGTTTGACGTTCATGAAATAGTGTAATTGAAGCGGGCGAAGCCGTGGGCGGGTCACTATACGTCTATAGTAGTACTGCGACTTCTGTCGTCTGTAGGACCCTATACCTACTTTTCATTATTCAGACTAATGTGATTACGTCACGGATAGTGTCGTGTGACACTTTGATGTTACTTCTTTTGTTTCTTTTCGAGATGAAAGTTTCACGTTTTGTGGTCGCGGGTTCGACTCCAATTTAGGTTTTGTACTGTTCGTATATTCGTTTTGGTAACGAGACACAGTATGGCGTTCAGTTCTGTTACTCTTTCCTTTGTACATATGTTCTGTTCAGTTCAGTTCTGCTACTCAACACGCAATGTCTCGCTAATAAGTTGAAAGTGGTCTTCCTTTTTGTTCTCCACCTTGTGGTGACTTGAACAAACGGTTTCTTTCTTTTTCTCTCCCTCTCTCTCTCTCTTTACTCAGCTTCACGTATCCCGCACATGGCAGGGCAGACAGAGGGAGTTTGGGAACCTAGTGCTATGACACTCAGTCCCACTTCTGTTCTCCACTTTCCGCTGAATTTGACACACTGTGGGGCGGGCGGAACTCAACGCCTTGCTTTGCCAGGCAATGAAAACATTAAATATTTCATTTTATCGAGCGGGTATCAAACCCACAACCTGTCGGTTACAGTTACACGCTTGTGCCGCTGCGCCACGACAGGCCTCATTTTTTTCATCACGTCAACGCAAAAACAAGTTGTAAATAAGATACTTGGTTCTGTACGTTTTCGAGTAAACCAGGAAATGTGACTAGACCGTTTCAGATAACTCATTTTTTTATCAAATTTAATAGAAATAAGCCTTAACTCTGACGGTACAAGGTTCAAATTTGTATGTACACTTTTTTATCACGGTATCAGTCCATCTCCTTCACACGTACATTCTACGTGTGGGTGTGAAGGAGATGCAACATGGAAATTGGCCGCCGCCGGTCCGTTTGGTGTTATCGCGTTTTCGCAGCCGCCGGAGCTGTGCGCCGCATTGTGTACTCAATTTGACGGTGTTAAAGTGCGTTTTTGTGTTGCCCTTTGCTTATTGATGTTTAATTTGAATTTGTGGCAAGCCATTTTCAACTGTATTGATGAAAAAATAAGGCTTATATTGGACTTTTTGGATATTTTTTAATGGTCCAAACGCTTGGAGGAATATTTTGAACCTTATTTAGACTGATATTATGTATATGTGTTGGTTCAAAGTAAATTTGAACCTGCCGTCTTTGGTTTAGAGGTGATTATTGCGTGCCCCTGATTATAATTGTACCCCAAATCGTAAGTTCAACGGCCCCATCTCCCCCGCTGTTGACAATGGGATCGTGATGGTGCTCCGTCACTCTTGGGATCGGGAAATATTTTTTTTTTATTATTAGCTTCACGATGTATCCCAGATATGGGTATAAGGGTAAATAATGGGAACCTAATATTAAATATGAGAAGCGCATGTTCCGTATTTAGGACGTAACTTGTAATACGTTAAGTGGCGAAGTTTAACGCCGCTCTCTGTCTTCTATTGCACTGTGTGTACAAAAGATTTTTTCTCTTTTTTTCAGCTTCACGCTGTATCCAGCACGTGGTAGGTTAGGCAGAGGGTACTTGGGAACCTAATGTTATGACACGCCGTTTTTTTTTCTTTCTGTTGAACTTAGGCATTGCGCGTTGTTGAGTGGCGGAGATCAACGGCGCGTTTTACTTTGTTACCAGAGAATTATTTTGGAAATATTGGATATTTAATTTTGTCGAGTGAGGATCGAATCCACGACCAGTCGGTTACAGTCACACGCTTGCGTCGCTGCACCACGACAGGCCTCAAGGAGATAATTAAGTTTAAAGATAACCACTAAAGGGTAAAGTTACGGTACAAACAGGACGACCGAATTAAACGCAGTGAGAGATCACGACTTGCGTGTACGCGTGAGAGTAATGTGTATAATATATATATATATATATATATATATATATATATATATATATATATATATATATATATATATATATATATATATATATATATATATATATATATTTATTTATTTTTATGGGCTGTTTGGTTGGAAAATGGCCTGGATGGAGTGGTGGGGAGAGAGGAGAGAGAGAGAGAGAGTTTGTTTTATTTTATGTCTCTTTTTTATACTGAAATGTCGTTGTTTTGATAGTAAAGATTGTAAATCCTCATATTAAAAGTT
>DWMZ01002696.1:0-13734 GCA_018249855.1 Eueides tales michaeli | reverse complement strand
AAAAATCTCCCTACAGAGATGCTAGCAACATAAATAAGTTGTAACAAGCGTATAAAAATTTCGACGGAGCTTGGTGAGGACGGATGGCTTAGTGGTCAGAGCGCTTGAACGGTTTTCAAGAGGCGCACGTTCAAATCCTGCTTCGGCCAAATTTTTATACGTTTTTAAATTTAGTATTTTTCTTTCCTAAGTGTGGAATAACACTTTAAAAATAGTAAAAATATCAACAGTTAATATTTGTAAAATTTATAATAAATATTTGTAAAAAGTAAAGATCAACATCAACAGCAGTTAATTACACGCATTATTATAATTATAGTAATAGTATCAGGTCAATCTAGGAAGTGGGTCAAATTGGGTCAAATCAAATAAAAGCAAAAAAATGGAGCCCCTATAGGACCACTTTGTATCTGACAATGTCACGCCCATTATTTCAAGAACACGAAGATAAAGCTAAAATCAATATTAAATATTCAGTCCACGTAATCAAAATATGCGAATATTAATGCAACGTTTTTTTTATATGTATGTTGAATTGGTTTATCAAGATCCTACTATTTCCCATTTCCTACCCTAATCCAAACATTCAGTATTGCATACAGAGATTTAACAAACCAATTACTACATTTATGTAACGACGCATGAATCACGTGCTCGAAATAGCGAGCTCCTATACAAATAATAGCTTTAGAACTGCTATTATAAGATAATATCTTATTGTTTAATACTAATATCTGCGAGGCATTGCTAAACTTTCGATAATTTCACATAAACATTTTACTACTAACCGCCCCCGGCGCCTTACTTGCGCCTGTATAATTTATATCACGTATTTCTGAGAACTTATATAACGTATACAACCCTAGTCAATTGCCATTTTTATTCAGTTTCAAATAAGTTAAAAAATGAGACAGATTTACAAATATATAAAATGAGAATGAAAAATTAATATAATTAAAGATCTATTCTTTAATATTATAAAGCTGAAGAATTTCTTTGTTTGATTGAAACGTTATTCTGAAAATCTAAGTTCTTGTAATATTTGAAAAAAACGGTGCTCTCGAAAACTTCCGTGCGCACGGTGCGTAAACGTGTGAGGCTACGCAAATCAATGTATAAAGAAGGTTTTCCCTTAGGTTACCTACTTGTCGTACACAGTTCTATTCCAACTCCTTTACTGTGAAATCTGCGATTCTTTGAAATTCGAATTCGAATGAGCTTCCAACTGACATTCGACATTCCGAATCTCTTAATATTTTTAAAAAACGTCTAAAACAATACTTTTTCAAGTTAGGATAATAATTTATTTTTATGGATATATTAATATGGATGTATATGTATATCGTATATGTATATCGTGTATGTATATATATATTGTGTTTATATTTTGTGTACCTATACTGTAAATTTGCATGTATTTATATTGTATATAATTATATCCAGACTCGACCGGGTTGTTACCACCCCCGGCATGTAAAACCGGCGTTAAGTAGTGACCTTGGTCACTACGTTTCGCATTGGGTAATGCCGGGCCCCGGTGCCCATTTACCTTACAGACCGGCAACGCTCCTGTAGCTCCTCTGGTGCTACACGGGGCCGTGGGTGGCGGTGATCACTTACCATCAGGTGACCCGTACGCTCGTTTGCCGTGTCTTTTCCATAAAAAAAAATAATAAAAATATATATAAACGTAGTGTATGTAGTATATGATATTTTATTTGTAGATAATTTTTATTCTATTATATGTTCTATGGCACTATAACGTTATTCCCACTGTTTAGATAAAATTAATCCTTCATTTACCAAAGGTTGTATGTAAGAGATTGCTTGAAGAAATAAGACCGCCTTTGCATACTTCTTGTGAACGTATATTTTACTTTTATACTATGTATTTGGTTATTTGTGTGCAATAAAGTATAAATAAATAAAAATAAAAGAAGATATTCACCTTGAAAAGTTTTAACAAAGATCAGCGAAAATGTATATCTCCTAAGAAATACCCACAGTAACCAGACACGTAGCGTGAACCTGTAGTGCCTATCACATACTTTAATAGTTACTATAAAACGCTTTAACTTCAAATCCTGCTGATAAGGCTCTTAGAATGAGATTCGTTGTACATAACTTCTTAGTTATTTCTCTTTGACCATGCGATCCGCAAGCAAAAACAAGCATATCTTATGTCATCCTAGAAAATAATGTAAAAACTTCGAAGAGTTATTATAAAGATATTCACCTAAATAAGAATGTGATTTTGGTTAGTTGAGACAACAAAACTATTAACTAGCCTGTAAGTATTCGGCACCCGTATAATTTATAATCGGATTAAAAGATAAATATTGGCTATTCTCTTTATTGATCTGCCTCTATTGTAGCGTAATTATAATTGTGTTTTTACATGAAAATCTCACTCTACAATACTTTCCTAATCTTATCCTGTTATAATAAAGAATTAAATTACCTTTTTTGTTTATGATTTGTTAATGGACACTTATTTTAATATTTACTTCATTATTAATCATTGCAAATGCCAATGTACTGGGAAAACTGGGAAACTGACTTATTTAATATTTTCAATTTAAATATTTAATGTTTTATTTCCTCGCTCTGGTAATAAGGCAAAGCGCGGCGTTGAGTTTCGCCTCTCAACACGCAATGCCTCAAATTCGGCGGAAAGTGGGGAACTGAAGTGGAACGGAGTGTCTTAACACTAGGTTCCCGGGTTCTCTCTATAAATGTACACATTAAATATTTAAATTGAAAATATGAAATATTGCATTTCCTCGATTAGGGATCGAACCCACAACCTGTCGGTTACAGTCACACGCTTGTGCCTCTGCGCCATGACAGCTCTCAATAATTTGTAACATTTATTATAAAAAAATTATTCAAAATTAAAAATAAGATTGTAGATTTAAATTTCATTTAAAATAATGAATGCTATGAAATAAATTAATAAATAAAAAATAAGCAATAAATAAATAGGCCTGTCCGGGCGCAGCAACATAAGCGTGTGACTGTAACCGACAGGTTGTGGGTTCGCTCCCACTTGAAGAAATGAATTATTTAATATTTTCAATTTAAATATTTAATATTTAATTTCTTCGCTCTGGTAACAAGGCAAAACGCACTCAACACGCAATGCCTCAAATTCGCTCTAAATGGGGAACGGAAGTGGAAGGGAGTGTCTTAATACTAGGTTCCCAAGTACCCTCTGCCTACCCTGCCATGTGCGGGATACAGCGTGAAGCTGAGTTGAGAGAGAGTTAATTAAATTAACACATACCTGTCTAAAAGTTATAGTAAAAGTTTTATTCCTAGTAGATTAAAAAACAAAAAAAAAGTTTTACAAAATATTAAACAATTTCATCAAAAGCTAGTTTCATTATTTGAAATGTATATTGACAAAGTCCTAAATAGTATACATGAAATTGCCTGTATTGATATCGCAAACGCTCCCAGCGTTTGTGATATCAAATGCGAAGCTATTTATATATTTATTAATATATTTATTGAATCATGCGAGGCAAAACGGAAATAGTATTTCTATAATAAACTGTGAATAATAAAGGTATATTTGAACAATACAACAACAATAGAGCTACTCGTATCTCGTTATGCTTTCTAACTAGAGATACTTTGTATACTATCAATGTAGGTTAAGATTTGAAGAAATAAAATACAGTTACTATTGGTCCTTGTCTTCGAACAAATGATTTTATTTAGCCTCAACAGACACGACTGAAAGGTTGCAATAAAAATATTATGAAGGTAACCCTATCTTTTAATGGATCTTTTAATTTACTACTGCATTATTTTATTTTTTAGTAACAATATTTATTTAAGAAAATATCTGTACCTATATTTCAACGTTAATTTTTAGCTAATTAAATAAAATATACTAGCTAATTTTAAAGGTTGCTTGCTTGCTTAATAAATACAATAATGAAAACTGCAATAAAGTTGGTTAAATAAATTACGATTTTATTATAAGTGCAGATACAGATTAATTTTTTTTTTTGGTTATTTGTAAACTTATATAACATGATGAGTTTTTTTTTATTGATTTAGAATTCATTTACTACAAAATTTTATATATTTCGGTATAATAATATCTTTTATATTATTTAAAATGGTACGAAATTTGCAGAAAATAAAACCCATCTTATGAAATAACCATATCTTGATAAGATTTATAAGTGTTATATGAACTTTTAAGATAATCATTTATATTAGTATACTATATTTAATTCGAAAAATAATTAGAATACTATGCGTAGATACAAAATATTACAAGGTAATCTATATTATCATGAAACAGTAATAAATTCGTGTCTGTACATTGAATTCTTTTATGAAAAAATAATATAGAGGGGCATAAAATAACTAATAGAACACAAATCTACAATTTTTAACTAAAATTTTATTGTTTACTGTTTTAAACCATATTTTAATTTTTTTGTCAGTAAAGAAAATGTGTCAAGCTGCACATCCTATATTTTATTATCTTTATAATTGTTCATGGGATATTCCATGTTTTCATTTTTAATATGTCACACTTAATAACTTTTTGTTGTATCACACTTAATAACTTTTGTTAAAACATTATTTCATTATTTCTTATACTTTAGCTGGACTGTTATGATTATTCATGAGATGTTCCAGATTTTAGATTTTAATATGTCAATGCAAAATGCTCACCACGCTTAATAACATTTTTTAAGTCAGCATTTAATTATTTGATATACTTTAGATGGACGCTTATGATTAGTCATGAGATGTTCCAGATGCTTTATTGTAATAAGTCAATACAAAATGCTCACCACGCTTAATAACATTTGTTAAAACAACATTTGATCATTTGTTATACTTTAACTGGACCGTTATAATTGTTCATCAGTGCAAAATGTTCACCACGCTCAGTAACTTTTGTTAAGAATGCATCTGAATATTTCTTATAGTTTAGCTGGATTGTTAAGATTGTTTATGAGATATTCCAGATCTTCAATTTAAATATGCCATTGTAAAATGCTCATTACCTTCAACAATTTTTTTATGTATGTATTTAATTATTACTTATAATTTTTCTGGACCCCTACTGTTTTTCATCAGGTATGAAATTATTCGAAATTAAATGAAGCCTAAGTCCTGCCCAGACCAAATTGATATACAACAGAAAAAAATCATTAAAATCGGTCCAGTGGCTTAAAAGATGTGCTGATACAAACAGACAAACACACAAACAGACAGACAAAAATTCTAAAAGTTGTAGATTCGTATTCTATTATTTATTTTAAGTCCCCCTTCACTTTTTCACGCCTTTTTACTGTTTTATTATAATATAGATTTTGTTTAGTTTCGGCTGCCGTTAAAATCTGTCTATTTTTTATAAAACATCGTGATAAAGTAGCGATATGGAACTTAATGAGGTGGTAGAATGAAAAATTTGGTGTGGTTGTGTCAGAGAAACGGTGCATGTTATACGTTAATACGTTTATGTAATCGCTTATTTTTTTTTAAATCTTTATGAAAAATATAAAATATATAAAATAAAAGTAAAAATAATCTAAAAAAAACCTTAGCTAACGTTCTATAATATGATGGATAATTTTAATGTTTTTTATTGTGTTAAATTAGTAAAAAGGGGGTTTAAATTAAATTTGTTTCATTCAAGATGAGGTTCGCGAAAATCAAACTATTTTCAAGTAAAAAAGAAAGTAAATTAAGTAGGTTTTTTGAAAAAACAAGTAAGTGGCAGAGGCATATTTTTTTTTGATGAAACACGACAAACCTAAGCGACGCATACTACGCATGGGGAAACGCCACCATATTGTAGTAATTTTCATGCATATCATAATTTGTACAACTTTTGACTCGGAGGCGTTAAAATCTATGAGTTGCATATAAAATACTAGTTGAAAGCGGACATAAAATCAAATTATACGGTAGGAAAAAAATGTCGTGGCCAGATGCTGCTCTTGGCAGAGTATACACAGTGCATCCTAATAGTAGGGAATGCTACTTTTTGCGTGTGTTACTCCACGTTGCTACAGTGTCCATAACCTAAGTAAAATATACATTGCTACTTACATGCTGCCACATAACTTCCTGGCGGAAAGACGACCTTTTCTTATGGGATGAGACTATCACATCTCATTAAAAGGCCGCTGATATAACGTTACGAACGTGGGACATTCGTGGAGATAACAGGCTAATGGGCAATATTACACTTTTTCGTTCGTCGACAATTTTCCGTTTCAATTTAAATATACTTAATTCTCTGTGGGACAAACACTTAAAGGACTGGTCGTTGTATACATGAACAACTTTATGTTGCTTTTTCGTGAGTCAGTAACGTTTCAGGTTTGTATATATTGGTCATTAAAGGAAAAATTGCCAACATATTATGTATACAAAGAAATATTTTAATTTGTACAGTATTTCTAATAATTATTAATAACCTAAAATTTACTTTTAAGCCTTAAATGTTAACATAATTACGGGTAGCAACTAATTCTCCAACGTCTGCCTTAAACTGTACAGTGAAAGTAATATCAATTAGCAAAATTCTATAACAAAAACTACCATAATTGCAATAAATAAATAACATACTTCTTCATCAATATGCGAGGGAAAATTAAGGTGCGGAAGTTAGTTAAAACTCAGGTGGTTTTTCTGGAATAAATCGAGTTCTACGCGGTCGAAGCCGTGGGCAAATACCTAGTATATAATATCATTGAACTATATACTACATATACCTCTCCTGTCTACATGCGGCCTCTTGAAACTATTGTTACATTAGTTACAATAGGTTCAAAGGGTAGTCTCATCATGGCGCAGTGGTTCAACAATGTGACTGTAAGCGTGATGATTGTGGAGTAAGGATTTGAAACTAGTTTCTCTACTTGAGGAAATAAATAATTTAATATTTTTATATCCTCATTCTGGTAACGATGTAAAAATAAAGCACATCGTTTAATACCGCCAATCAACACACAACCTCTTAAAAATAATGCAGAAAATAGGGAGCGGAGTATTTTAATACCATTCTATCTGTAGTAGTTTGCAGTCACAGCATAGTTATCGTCTGTCTGTAATTTTCAAAGCTGGAGGTTGGATCACAGGGAAAAATAATGAAAACGTGTGTGGATCGATTCCACAACTACCGCTTTCATAGTCAGATGCACAGTGTGGCAGGCAGCGTTATTACCGTCATAAGGCACCAGACTACGTTATAATGGCCTATACATTTGACATAATAGGTATCTAAAACACCTAAAAAGTAATTTTTCGATACTTACACGAGGTAATAAGAGGCTTGTGGTGGCGCATGGGCACAACCGCGCGACTGTAAGCACCACATGTTGTGGGTTCGGTCACTACACGAAAAAAAGGAATGTTCAATATTTAATTTCATTGTTTTGCTCTGAAAAGAAGATGAAGGTTCATATTCGGCGAAATGTGGGAGACGGATTTATAAATGATAGTACCATGCAAGAATCGTCAAATTTAAGAATATTCTCAAGAATCCGGTCTAGGCTTAAAAAAAGCCTTTTCAAAGAAAAATTGTTAGATAATAAATTTATCGAATCAAATCTAAATTTTCAGCTATATAACAATGTAAATGTATATTTTACTTAGGTTATGAAAACAGCAAGGAATGTTTTTGCCGCTTTCCTTTGCCCTACCTCTACAGCATATTTATCTTTACACTTTAACGCTCTTAACCGGCGACTTCCTCAGACTACACAGGCGGATTAAATAAACAGAGCCATTTCGAAACGTTCTCGGTACTTATTTAAGTCGAATAAAACAAATTCTTAGAGTTTGTTAGAGATTTCACTTCATATTTTAATTTCGTTTACCTTAAGAACTTCATAAAACGTGTATTTAAAACAACTGTTTGCAATATTTATAATTTCCTTTGCGTTTGTAACTTAAAAATTTAGATGTAAAGTATTTTATTTTTATAAACTATTCGTTACAAATTATAAAAACATTTGGACAGAGTGTAAATCCCATCAAAAACATAATTGTGAAATAAGAGACCAGTTAAATGTTAAGTAATGTGTGTGTCTCAACTTCGTCGATAAAAGAATATTTACTCAAGATTTATCTTGCAGAATAAACTTCATCGATAGAACATACTTCGTTTTATGATTCTCTCCTTTTTTCTTCCTTCTTGCTTATGAGCTAAATGAGGAGACCTAAAACCACCTTAAGAAATCAAATATATAATTACCACATAGTGCAACTAGAGCTGCCTGCCTGTGAGGAGTGTCGTGGCGCAGCGGCACAAGCTCAGAGAGACTCAGGGAAATGAAATATTTAATATTTTCAATTTAAATATTTAATGTTTTCATTTATTCGCTCTGGTAATAAGACAAAACGCGGCGTTAAAGTCCACCACTCAACACACAATGCCTCAAATTCGGCAGAAAGTGGAAACGGAAGTGGAACGGAGTGTCTTAACACTAGGTTCCCAAGTTCCGTTTGCCTACCCTGCCATGTGCGGGACACAGCGTGAAGCTGAGTAGAGTAAAGTATGTTATTAAAAAAAATGTTGTCTATGAAGTTTACGAACGATTATTTTACCTGCTAAGGTTACGTACAGGAAGATATATACGAAACATTCCATATTTTTATAAATTGGATAATAATAAAAAAAATACTGAACAACATATACGTTATAACAAAAACTCGAAGTATGCTCGAAGTAAATTGGTCCCTCGAGCTCAAACTTGTTCCTACTTTTTAACTCTGTCGTATCTGCTATGCATTAGATTACTTCGCTACGGCAGAATTTACCAGCAAACTTCAAATTACTCCAACACATATGAATGTAAACATAGTAATACCCAGAACTATTTGTAAGTTTTGTCCATAACTATTCATAGCAATACGTTAATATTTTTGAATAATTCGTAATGTAACTCTGTATGTATGTATGTCCTTGTGATGCCCTCATGGTCAAACCGCTAAATAAATTGTAATAAATTTTCATATACAGATACTTAAAGATATTGGAACGAATATAGGCATTTTGTCTCGTTTTTTGTAGTTTTTTCAAGAATTTTATTGTTTTACTAGATCAAAAATCTCCATAAATGGACTACCTGAACGCTAACATGGCGTGCTTTGGTTGATCATTTTAAGAGACATATAAAAACCTATAAATCTGCGATAAAATAATTTAACTTCTTAAGAATAAGCCACAGTATCAAATAAAAATTAATTAGTTTATTATCAATGGATTTTCTACAATTGGTATATTCTTTATCAAAATAAATATAGTAATCACTTTTGGCATTTTATTTTAATTGAAGTTGTAATTTACTGTACCCTATAATAACAAAAGATTTAGAAGATATCATAGATTCAAAATTACCACGAGCTGTGCAGTGCCGAGCCGTTAACACGTGAGGAGACACGACATTAACGGTTGTCATTTTAATATACTATCGATATATTATTAATATTTTTTTTTACTATTTTTAAAGTGTTATTCAACATTTAAGAAAGAAAAATATTAAATTTAAAAACCTATAAAAAAATTGAACGAAGCAGGATTTGAACCCGCGCCTCAGATATTTTTAAGTGTTTACTTTAGTAATAAATTATCGCATGGCTGGAGCGGAGAGGAGAGGGTAACGGATCTGTAGTCGAGGCGTCGGTTGGCTAATAAATAAGTATATAGACTTCAATAGCTTCAATAGATAGATAACTTAACACCAAGCCATACAACCAAACAACAAATGAAATAATATTGTGTAAAATGAAAAAATAATTCGGCGTACAACAAATAATATACTCGTTACATTTTTAACAATAAAGGCCAAAAAAAAGTGAAGAAGAATGAAGAAACGGAAAAATTGTTTTCTGCAAACAACTTATAAGGGAGTTTTAGTTAAAACATTAATTAAATTGAAAATGTAGCGACGAATATTTGACGCTGTCTAGCTTATAATTTTGAAAATACAACTATCTTTTATTACGTCGGTGTGAGGTAGTTCGTCAACCGTTCATTTGCATGTTAATTGCTTTTTTCTCACCAGATATTTTGTACAATATTTTTGTACCTGAAGTTAGTACCTGTTAGACAAATATTACTATGTTGAGTACAATTATCTTTACTCTATTAAACAGTAACTATTTCAATAACTACGTGATTATTTATTTTATACACAAAACATAAATAAAAAACACTAATAGGCGTTTTTATATTAGAATGTATGCGAACTCGAAGATATTTATTTGGAAAGTGTCGGGGACGTTCTACGTAGTGCTAGAGGAAATGAAATGCTAATAATATATGGTGATTTGAACGATTGAAGTAACGAAGAAGTCCTAGGCAGATATGGCGACGATGATTGACCACAAACAAATTCACATGTACACATGGGAGCGAATGGAAAAGTATGATTGTTCTATTCCTAGTGGATCAGCGTATTGGAAACCAAGTTATAGACATGCGAGTGTTTAGGGTTGCTGAATTGTGAAAAGACCATTATTTAGTTGTAGCTAGAATAAGAGGTTATGCAGCCGTACTGGTTATTCAAATTTGCCGCAAAATTATCGCATAAGCTGGAAGCTTTAAGATCCACCGATCAGAGAACCTTAGGAATTGTATGATGGAAGTAGCGGCAGACGTATGTATATAGTAAAAGGAAAAGAGGCATTAATAAAAGTCAGTCAGCTTGGTTGTTCAATTTGTATTTGAATAGTTGTCTTCAAGGAGTGAAACAAAGTGACAGGGGAATGGAAGTAGGTATAAACTTAAATATACATATGTAAATTCCACATCATCAGAAGTTACCACTCTGGAAGAAGGGGAAAAAAGTTCTGCCTAAATGCGATTAAGACGAAGGTTTTTATATTTGAAAGAAATGAAGAAATTACGAAATGCAAGATCAGCGTAAATGATAAAATATTCTATTAGAACAAGGGAATGGGGTAGTACATCTGGGAAGTATGTTTAGTAGAGACGGAAGTTAGGAAATAGATGTGGAAAGGCGTATTGCTGCTGGTAACAGAGCTATCGGTGCTAATAGCTGCATTGTTGAGACGGCGAACATCAGCATAGCTGCGCGTTTGACCGTACACAATGAAGTATTCGTACCAACGCTGTTATACGGCAACGAAACATGAGTTTCGAGAGAAGAAAAATATATAAATTTTCACTTTGCGCATTTTTTCGTTACTTGTATTGTAAGCTTTCACTTCGTCAATTTATAAATATAGTACCACAGAAAGTACCCATTGATTAGTGGTCTTCATAGACGAACAGATGGACAATACAGTTATTTAATAAGAGTTCCGTTTTTACCTTTTGAGATGCGGAACCCCTAAGACGCCGCAGGGACTTCACTAGTGTTACTAAAAGATTAGCCACATATCGTGTAGATTAAAAAAAGGCATTGACATTTTTCAAAGAAATAACTATTCCAAAGACTTGGAACATTTCTAGTCGCAACATTAATTTCCTTTACTCCTGTTCCGCGGTACAACTTCTCCCGATGGTTGATCGCGAAATATCGCGAAAGTAAAGTGAAGTGGAGAAAAGTGAAGGAAATTATTTTTTTTTTCATTTCGATCGATCTGGTAATAGGAAAAATAGCAGCACTGACTTAGCTTATCTGAAAAATTAAGCACAAATGGGGAAAATATTGCAACGGAATGCAAAGTGAAGTTATATTAGTTAATAACTTAAGTTAAAAAATTGCAGTAGCAGGATATAATTAAGATTTTCTAATTATTATTTCACATAAAATGTGAGCAGCAACTTGAAGATTAGAAAAAAAAAGAAAATTTTTTTTCAGTTTTTCGCTGTAATCCGCACATGGCAGGGGTGAGTCCTGTCGTGAAGCAGCGGCACAAATGTGTGACTGTAACAAACATATTGTGGGTTCGATATTTTCAATTTAAATATTTAATGTTTTAATTTCTTCGCTCTGGTAACAAGGCAAAACGCGGCGTTGAGTTCCGTCACTCAAAACACAAGACCTCAAATTCAGCGGAAAGTAGGGAACGTAAGTGGAAAGGAGTGATTTAACACTAGGTTCACATGTGCCATCTGCTTGCAGGGTAAGCATGAGTGGAATACAGCGTGAAGCTGGCAAGATAGCAGAGGGAATTTATGAACCTTGTGTTATTTGTGCTTTGCCTTGTTATTTTTGAAATTTAAGTGGCAGATTAAAAGATATACAGTACTATATGTTTTAATCTGCCACTCAAATTCCTAAAAGTAATACGAACGATAGAAACTAACATGTATTTTATTTATAGCTTCACACTGTATTCTGTTACCATACGCAGAGAGAAACACTTCGTTCAGTTTTCCATTTTCCATCGAACTTGAGGCATTGTGTATTAAGTAGCGAAACTCAACAACGCACCTTACTTTGTTACCAAAGTGAAGCAATGGAAACATTAAATATTTTATTATAAAATATTAAGTATTTCATTTTCTCGAATGGAGATCGTACCCACGTTTATATATGAAAGGTTTTGGGTTCGCCTATAAAGTCTAACAAACAAATCTTTTTAAACAAAATAAAAAATGACATATACAAGTTTTCGGTAGATATGTTTATGAACAAGTCATAATAAAGTACCTTAATTCGACATCTAAAGTAATAACTATTAGGATTACAAAATCACAAAAATCATTTTGGCTTTAAAAATAGTACAACACCTGTTTGTTGTCAGCGGTGAGCCACAAACTAAATTGCGGATACGAATGTTCAAGATATGTGGCGGAGGGCTCAAGCGTCAGGATAAATGTATGCAATAATCTGTTTTCAAATCCTAAAAAAATTTATGTTGTACACATCTGTTTTGGCATTAGGCGTTGCGACGTCGTCTTAATAATATAAACAATCTGCCAAGAACTTTTGAAGTATTCTCAACTCAACTTTTACCACGTTTAGTTAAGCAAATTTTATATTTTTACTAATTTGTTTACGTTGTATGGAACAAGGAATGAATCTTCCTATATAATATTAATTTTTGTAAAAAATATTTCAAAATAAATAGTGCGTCATAAAAGCGTGTTAGTAAATTATTCTAATTGTATACAATATTTTTTTTTTAAAAACAAATTTAACGCGTTTAACGCGGATGTAACATGAGCTTTTCTTTGCCAAATTTAAAGTGAGCGATTTTTTTTACCTTTTGTTTTAAAAATAAAGAAATTATTCTGGCCTCATTTCCTACCTTTAGCCTTGCTTTTAATAGCCCCAATACACCACAGATAGTATTCAAGTACACATACTAAAGTGAAATGTTCTTAAAATTTGTGTCCAGTTGACATAATTCACTTAGATTGCTAACCATTCATTAAACTAGAGTTATGAGCTGTCTCTCTTCTGTAGATTGAGTAAACAACTGACTTTATTGATTATTTTACAAACGATAAAATTTTAAGAACACTATCGCGATGATTTAAAATATTGATTTTTTATTACGTTTAACAAAAAAAATCAAATCTATAAAGCTTTACGATTTTGTTTCTGGAGTTATTATTTTTTACCTTAGGTAATTTTCTAACCACATTTCTAATCAATATCAAAACGCTAAGTATTAGATTATAAAATTAAAAGCCACTGTTCACAGGCCGTACGACTTGACCACTCCACAACCGTACGACTGGTTGTCTTATAGAGATTAAATAGTAAGTAATAATTATTGTCTCATTCAAAATTTCTCTAGAGACAATCTATTATATGCTAGACT